>VWZY01000784.1:224234-255957 GCA_013399075.1 Chloroceryle aenea
CGAGATACCGATCGGCGGGAAGGGTGGGGACAAGGAGGGCTTATCCGGGGCCGGGTTGAGACGCGAGGCCTAGCTAAGGCCTTTTCTGCCAAGCGCAGAGCTATCGATGAGGGCGGGAAGGCGGCGGCCTGGGCCTGCCCCAGGGGAGGAGCAGTGGCCGGTCCTGCAGCAGGCCCCGAGCGGCTTTACTGAGCATCTTCAAATCATGTTCTGTTTCCTTTTGATTCACCACACGTGAGTTGGGCCCTCAGCCTCCAATTTTTTCACTCATTTATGTCTTAGGATGCTCTCCTGTCCTAAGCACCGCTGTATTATCCCGTGTATCTGTCGTATCCGTCAGCCTGGAGGCTATGGATTGCGTTAGCTGTCTGTAGTGCAACACTTGTTTACGAAACACACTGGAAGACCCAAGTTTTAGTCGATCCCCATCCCTGATGAGACACCTCTGTACTAACCTGAGGTTTTTGTGTGGGGCAGGAAGAGGAAAGTGGGCATCTGGGGGTGCGGCAGAGGTCTCTGCAGTGCAGTGCTTGAGGGGTCAAACCTGGAGCAACGCACTGTGCTGTTTATCCCGGCTGTGTGTCTGTCGCTGGGGGGCAAGAGCAGGAACCAGCCTGAGGGTCAGTGCCTTTGAGGATTCACCTGCTGCGGTGTCAGCTCTTTCCCCTGGGTTTGCTGAAGCAGTGCTGTTCCTGGCACTAAGCCCTGCTTATGCCTTGGGAGAGCTCAAACTACCCCTGCCTTTTGTTGTTTGTTACCTTTCTCCTTTTGTCCACACCTCTGCTGAGGCCAGTGAAAGAATGTTCCAGAAATACAAGTGTCTCGAGCTGTGGGATCTGTGCTTGGATGGGAGAGTAGTATGAGAAGGGGGGCGGACGGTGCGAGTAAGTGAAACAGAAAAGGCAAGGCTGGGTGCAGGGCTTGCGGCGGGGGTTCTGTAGGCATTTCAGGTTCCTTGTTTGTCTTCCATGTGCGTGCTCATTTGGCGGGACTAGGGAAGGGACGAGAGGGGCAGGTGGGCAGTGGCGGACGTTCCTGTCACTAGATGGCACGCCAAGCACGTCGGAGAGCAGCAAGACCGCCGGCGGCCGCGGCGGTGGATTTGGCAGCACAGAGGGCTGCTTTCCCGGTGGTCGGAAAGGTTTCCCCGGCGGCAGGCGGGTTAGCCCTGCCTGTTGGGCTGTGAGGCCCTGGTCACCCAGGCAGCTTGCTCCTCTCCTGCCATTCAGACGTAGTAAGAAAAGGAAAAGTATAAGGAAAAGGGAGACCATACTGAACAACAAGCTCTTTCCTTAACCTGCTTTTCTGATCAGCTTCAGTAACTGCTCATTTTCAGAAGGGAAGTATTAAAGCCTTAATAAAGTGGTAAATACAGTGATGGAAGTCTAATGTGCTGTTGCTACACAAGCTATGCAGTGAGGGCTGCCTACAGCGAGTTGTGACAAGGATGTAACATGCTGGGATGTGCACTAGAAATCAAACATTTCACTGAATGTCTAGTTAGTTAATTGTGCTCTTTTGCATGTTGTGCATTTGACCACAGATCATGAGAATGAATCTCACCAGATGAATCTTTTGGAATTGCTGCTAAAACGCCATGTGTCAGTGTGCTTGGAAAAAAGAAAATGCCATTGTTTGTATGTTTCTGAATATAACAGTCTTTAGGACTTCCCGAGGAACTCATTCCCTGTTAAGAGATTGCACCTGTTTAAAGGGATTTGGATCTTAATGAGAGTATTAGACTCTTACTCTGCCTCTCTCAGAATGAGAGAAGAAATAATCCAAAGCTGGCATGCCAGGTGTAGTGATGTGTTGCATGGTGTCTGCTCCCAAAGGGAAATCTGGGCCCCTGTGCCCCAGAGGGCCCCACTTCCCTTTACAGAGGTGGAGCATAATATGGGTTGGTGCTGGTGTAAATGGAGATGGACTTTGGGTGTTTGTCACTCAGGCTCATCACGCTTTCCCACACAGTGCTCACGAAATGGAAAAATGCAGGTCAGTCCAAAGCAATCCAGTTTACGCTCCTTGAAAAATGAATTTGTCTTCATCCAGTGAGTTGCAGTAGGAAGAGAGGTATCTGGGAACACATTAAGTCTTACTGATATGCTAAAGATGCTGTTTGGGACTGAATTTGAATCAGTAATGACTTACCATTGTGAATCAGTGTAAAAGAGCATCAGGACAGGAAGGGAATGTGTTCCAAACACTTGTTCAAGAGCAAAGGCAAGTGTGTGCTGTGCCATTCTGCCACTGCGACATTAAAAGCTCAGCCTGCAAACCCCACATTCATGACCAAGCTCCTACTCTGCTGCACTCAGAGTCCTTTGCAAACACTAAGTAAGCTGCAAAAATGTGTTTGTGAGTGGTTGTAATAACTCCAACAGCACTGGAAGCAGAGTGGAAAATCAGAATGTTCTTCCTAAGTATTCCCTAAACTAAATAGCTAGCTAATTTAAATTGATGCTGTGCTTAAAATTTGCCTAAATTAAATTTTATAATTTAATCATAGATTTAAAAAAAATAATTAAATCTCCTAACATTGAAATGCATAGCACAAAATTCTTCCTACAAGATGAAATGATCTTTGCTTTTATTTTGAGAAAACTTTGTTTGTTTAGGTGTATTTAAGCCAACATTTTCTGTATTTTTCATTTTGTTCAGAGAAGTAGAAAATGCTTATCACTGTTCGTTTTAATGAAATTCATCTATTCAACATACTCGAGTTGCTTATAGTAAACATTGTGATACAAACCAAACTTGTCTGTTCAGAGAGGATAGAAGCTATGTTTCCATGACAAACCCGATTTTTCCTGTGTTTGCAGACTCATCACTCAAAACTGACAGCACGCTGAATTGTGAGAGCTGCAGCTCTTACAGATAAATGGAGCCCCATTTATCTGATGTGCCTATTAACTGCTCTGTGCTGGCAGGCCAGTCACCTCTACCAGTGTATCTGGTCCCTTAGCACTGATGAAGGTTCTCATTATTGGTCCTGAGTGCCATGGAATGGCACCACTTTTACACAGAGTGGGGATTAGAAAGAGGAGAGACAGAAAGACTCAGAATTCCTTTGCATTTACATTTCATTTAATGTTTTAACAACATATGGATGCGTTCAGGGCTCATTTTAGATTTCGGGCACACCCCTATTTGGGTGCTGTCTCCTATAGCCTCTCTTGCCTTCCATTTCCCCTACAGATCTGTTCAGCAACCAGTTCCCATCTTGAAACAGCATGTCTGAAATCCATACGTGGTGTAACCTCGACAGTGGCTATCCAACAGTTAATGATTTGTGTTCTTTTGCAGGACTGTTGTTGCTGTCTTCAACAACACCTGCTGCTCCGGAGAGCTTGCTTTTTGTCCTGCTGCTGTGGCTCAGAGAACCTTTCATAAAGTTTTACTGTATGTTTCGTTTGTCTTGGCTTTTCTCTCTCTCCTCCTCCTTTTTACAGTAACTTCTCCAGGCACCCCACACCCATCAGCACCAGCTTCAGAATCCAGCGAGAACCTAGGCTGGAAGCATCCTCTTCTCTGGGAAAACTGGTTTAAGACAGCAGTCATAGTTCAGGTGAACTCTTCGAAGCGGGTCACTTTCCCCGGGTTCCACAGATATTACCTCACATTCTCCCTCTGCCAGTCAGCTGTTAAAGCACCCACACTGCATTATACTCAGTTCCATTCAGTCATGATATTCATTATACTCTTTGGTAGAGCAAGTTGGATCCAGGTTTACTTCCATTCCATTTTGCAGGAGTATTTGCATGATTTATTAGCTCCAGATTTTCCCTCTTTCCAGCTGTGAAAATGAGGAAGGTGCAGTGTACATCAGCTCTGCGTAAGTGAGAAGTCACACAACACTGCTGTGTCTCGAGGAACTTCCCCATCTGTTTTTACCAGAGGTCTGTGTGCTCAGTGTGAATCCTTCCTCATTACCCAGTAAGATGGGGAGTTCATGCTGTTATTCTTGGGAGGGAGGCAGGACAAATAGTCCACATATCCATTTTCTAAAAACAGAGGATTTCTCTGTCTGCATCTTTTGTTTCTTGTCTCTGTTCACACTAGACTTCACCCAGGCTCATCCCTTCTGCAGTGCTTCTCCACTTGACTGCTTTTGGTCTTAGTTTTTACTCATAGCTATGTCCTGATGCTTTGAGATCCCAGCTGGCTGTTTAATGCTGATTTCCCAGGCAAGCAGTGACTCTATTTCAGTTATGGTGATGATGTTGTTTTCAAACTTTGTCCAACTAATGAGTCATTAAAAGTAGTAATAAAGGGGTTTGTTGGAGCCACATATCCCTTGAAAACACTCAGCCCATGCTAATTACAGTGGGTTAGCAAAGAGGTCAAGGCTGGTAAGTGTGTGGGGAGGGTCACAGAACAGTAATGGTGAGAGGCGTTGAACATAGTTGCAGGAAATGTTAATTATACAGCTTCTTCACACCAACTTCCCCTCCCATTGAAAACAAAGCTCTTTTTGAAAACACCTGTACAAGTTGTTCTTTAGGAATCAAATTTCCTCATGTCTCGGTAACTGGTAACTTGCCAGAAATTTAAAACTGCAGTAAACAAAGAACACATCTTCACAGTTGTTTTACTCTCACTTAAAGCTGGAAATAAGATCTGTGGTGCCAGATGTGGGCCACAGCACAGCTTTGCTGTGTGGACAGATTCCAGGTTCTGCAGAGGACAAGGGACACTTTTCCATTGACTTCCATGACCTTTGGACCTAGTCTGCTATTGATTTGTTACGATTCCCGAAGAGGCACAGACTGTCTTGCAGACAGATAGTGCACACCAAGGGACTTTGCACCTTAAATGCCCAGGTCTGCAGTTACCAAAACATAGAAACATAGAAATGTGGTTGGAAGGGGCCTCCAGAGGTCATCCAGTCCAACCCCTCTGCTGAGAGCAGGGACATCCTCAGCTANTCCTTCAGGGCTGCTCTGTCACCTCCTCCCCCAGCCTGGATTGAGAGTGGGGATTGTTCCGGGCCAGGTGCTGGACCCTGCACTTGCTCCTGTTGAACCTCATGAGTGCTTGTGTGGCTGAGCAGAACTCGTAACGTGTGGATGTCTGCATGGATGTTCAGTTCTAATACCAGAGGACAGTGAGGGGAAGATATACAATAAAATAAGATGATATGCAATTAACATATTCTTACCTTATAACTAAGTAGTGTATATGTCTGCAGTTCGTGTGGCTAGGAGACTGCACTGTATTTAAAATTCGAAGCAGCAGAGCATTATGGTAGAGAAGGTGGTTCTTTTCTGCTTAGCTACACTCCGCAGCCAAAAAGCTATTAGGGCACAGGTAAATCTGACAGACAGTTAACTTCAGAACTTGTGCTTACAGGTGCTTCATAGTCACAAAACTGTCAAACTGTCACATGGCAGACGGTCCTCTGAGAGCGTGGCACTGGAATGATGGAGTGTCTGAAACACTGCAGAAGACAGGAAGAAGTTCAGAGAGGCGATGTTTTCATGCAGATACCAAGAGAAAGTTTACTTTAAATCAAAACTGAAATCTGGACTAATTTTTTGGCAAGACTGAAATATTGCTTTGAGTTACTTAAAAATAATAATAAAAAACTTAGGGTAACTCTTCCCCTGAGGTTTGAGAACCGTTCAGTCATTACCAGGAATGGTATATGAAATGGTAGTCTTTAGAGAGATCTTTTTTTTCCTTGTAAAGTGAAAACTGAACATTTTAAAAGGCATCATACACAGAAAGTACGCTGCAGGTAGTTGAAGTGTATGGAATGTTCCCAGCTACCTCTGAGGATGTCTTCAGCACTTGTCAATTAGAATACCCCTAGAGAGAAGAGGTCTGATAGTTGTCACATCCATTGAACAGCATATTAGCACCAAAGATGGAGATTGTTTGATAGACCATGTTAAATAGTGATCTGCCTGGGAGCATCTCTCTTCAGTGAGACTCTCTGAGATGATTAATTATTTTTCTTCAGGGTTACTAAACCATATGGCAAAACTCACTTCAGTAGTGGAGGAAGTGCTCTGAGGCAGAGTGGGGAAACAGTTGTGTTTAAAAGGAACACTCAAGGCATTTAATGTGTCTTGATGTTATTGAGGAGGATGAATGTCAGTGGAAAACATACTCATTTGTGAAAAAAAATAGCAATATACTGATACATTCTAACCTCTCTGAAAGTCCAAGCAGTGATATGAGTAACTCAACACAGTGATAGGAGTAACTGTGCATTAATTGCAAAAATCAGTACATCTATTGTTTAGCCCTGTGAATAGGAACTCTTGATTTCTAGTACAGTTCCCTGTGATCTGGGTGACAAGGCTGCTGTGGGTTTAGCCTAGATGCATGATTTTGTGTGCCATACAGGTAGAAGGTTGAAAAAAGGAATCTTTCACCTACATGTGAAATATCCTTCCACTTCAGTAGCAAAATTTTTACGTATAAACATGTGTTGGCCACCAGCATGCAAGAAGATTGTGCCTAGAAAAAAAACACCCTTTGATATTAATTTATTTATTTGTATTTAGCTTGGGTTGGTTTTACGGTTTTCACTCTATTACAGCGTGTTTGCACAACCAATAAGGACACCAGAGTTGACTGTTGATGTTTATTGAATCATTCATCTCAAACACTTTAGGAGGCTGACCATGGGAAGGAAAAGCATTCCTTTGAGAGTAGAGAAATTCGTACTGGAAGAAAAGGATGTCTGCTTGTTTCATCTTCAAATGCCTGAGGCGAAGGCATGTCTTCAGATGGCATGACTGAAACGTGGAGACACCAGGGTGGGAGTTCTAGTGTGGGGTGTAGCAGTCAGTCAGGTTCACAGCTTGTGGTTGAGATGCTCTGGGATGCATTAACCCTTTGCAGCTCCGTAGATGAATGGGGTTATTATGTGCTCGTTCCAAGTCAAACTATGAAGTCACTCTTGTAATTTGTTCCGGATGGAACAGTTCCTATCTCTGTTTAGTACTTACTGTCTGGACAGAGTGTAGTCTGCAGGGGTTCCAGTCTTATTAATGTATCATTTAGAATTGAAAACCTATCATTTTGGTTTGGTTTGTTTTAAATAAGTGACACATATTGCTCTTTTTTTCTCCATCTCTTGATGGAGAATCTCTCATTTACTGATGTCACTGGCATGAGAGGAAAGCATATCATTATTCCACTAAAGCAGAGTATCAGAACAAATACTTAAGAGCCTGGTTTACTCATTTGGGAACAGAAAATTGGACACACATTTCTGGGGTCTGGGCCCATAGAAAGTGAGCAGTCTTAACTTCCTAAAGTGAGGAAGGTGAAGACTGGCAGTACTTGCCTGTCCCGTTCAACTTTAGTTCCTTCCACAAGTATTTGACAAAGCCATTAACTTAAACGGGAACATTAACACACTGAAAGATGGGTGCAGAGGTCAGCAGCAGGAAGCCAAAACGGAGTGAACACGAGTTTTTGGTGATCTGGCAGTTTACTTCACCAAATGCAAACGATACACAATTATCTCTCATTCCTCTGTTTCGCTCTCCCATGCTGATCTCTTTCCTGGGTGCTGACGTTTTTCTTCCACCCTATCTTTGCTAGCATCTTCTACTAAACCAAGCAATAAGCTGCCTTTGTTACAGGTGAAGGACTCCTGTAAGTTGCAGGGGCCTGCATCATCTGGGCTGTCAGAATTCCAGTGCCTTTTTCCAGCATGCAGGTGTTTCTCACCATATTGGTCAGTTAGGTCTGCCTCATCATTCCAGCCTCTTTTGCTAGGGTGCTGGCGCTTGTACATCAAATACCTTCTGCCTGGATGCTGTCTTTTGGATAACTCATTCAAGTAGGTGATCTGTGCACTAGGGATGTCAGGATACTGATCTGACAGGGACCTTCTGCCAGGATGTTGTCTCTTTTTCAGCTCCAGATAGTGGTCAAGGTTGTCCTCTTTCTCTCTTTTCCCTGGGTGCTGCCTCTTCTGAATGTCTTCATGAGATGAGTCTTCCTCAACATCTCTTTTTCCAGGATGCTGTCTCTTCTCCAGGTCACTTAGGTACTTCTTCCCAGGGTGTTGTCTTTTGGAAAGCCATTCTGGCAGAGGGACATTTGATTCTGTCCAAGGAAAAGAACAATGTTAATGAGCCCTGCTACTCCTCACTAAGGAAGTGGGAATCTGGGGAGTTCTGTGGTGCAGGATCATAAACTGCTGCTCATTATGCTCATTTAATTGCACTGTTAACTGTATGGTCTTGAATTTGATTGCTCTGGGTGTCAGAACGGTTTTGGCACACTTTAGCAAGGGTGGATTGATACATCAGGAGCTAGGCACAGTGAAACGGGCAGACGTGCAACGACAAAGCCTAGAGTGTCCATCCAGGTACATGTGGCAGGTTCACCTGGTGGGCAGTGAGTAAAAGATGCTGAGCAGCTGGAAGAAAACAGCTGCAGAACCTGGATATGCAGATATGAAAATCATCATGAGAGAGGGACAGGATAGGGCTGTGGGCATTTCAAAGCCAGCCCAGTACTTCCAGCTACCAGTCATAACTCTATTAGTATCTTACTTATCCTTAAGCTCTTTTTTAATGTTTCAGGTCTTGGATCAACATGACCAACTCTCAGCATTTGTGTGGAAAGGGAGGAAGGCTTTTTCTGTGGGTACTTGGGTCCAGCTTTTTTCCCCTCTGAAAGGGCTCTGTGCTCCTTGTTAGTGGCAGGCACCTATGTGCTGCTGCCTGCAGTCCCCGAGTCTGATTTGCTCCCACTGCTGTGACTAGTGAGAGCAGAGCATCTGCAGGCTCTGTGGTGGCAGGCACTAGAGCAGCCTCTGCATTGCCAGCCAGGGCAAAGCCCACCTTTGTTGGGGTGTAGAAACCAGTGGGTTGAGGTAGTAGGTCAGTGGCAGTACTCCCACCTCCAATTAACATTGGGTAGTGTCCAGAACTGGGGAATGTCCTCCATGTGTCCTCTTAGAGCTTCCTTAGCAAAGTACCTGCCAGACAGGCAAGTCTTCTCTGACAGGCTTCTACCTTCTTACTGTGCAGCAGCTGTTCAGTGATGGTACAGCACTGCCTAAGTGGGGAGATCTTAGAGAAGAAAGTGCTCTTTGAGAGCTCTGTATCAGAGTATTGCAGGAGACCTCCTATCCTTCCCCCCTTAGTTAGAGTAGTGAATATATACATTACAGCTTGGGAGATTTACATTGGCTTTAATGATCTCAGTCAAGTGCTATGCCAGCATCCCCAGAGGAGTGTTCACAGTATTATATATACCTTTATTAATCTCTTCTTCCTTTTCAGCTTTCTTGAGGACAGACTGAAGAATGAGGCTTTCAGATCTCTGCAGGATGTCCTCGAGGGGACTTCTTCCCATGTTCTCACTTCCCTCTGGAAGGGGCCACCCTCCATTGAGGCAAACACCAGACAAGGTCAGGCAGAGGAGTAGCAGTGGCAGCTGGATAGATAGCATTGTGGGAGAGGGGTTCCTGCAGCTTCCATGGGAGAGAAAGCAACAGGGTAGGAGGGTGGAGCAAACAAATCTAGCAGTAACAGTATTTCCAGACACTGAAAAAGAAATAGGGCACTGCTGTGGGAATTGAAGTCTCTTATTAGAGTCCTTCCTCATTTCTGTTACTAACTTCTCAGTTTATTTTATATTCTTCAAATTATATGTGGACTAATTAAAATAAACCCCAGGCATTTGTTCATTTTTATAGCAGAATAAATGTGAATATTTTAAACACCTAGCTTCCTGATGCACCAGAACTTCCTGGTTCTGAAACCCAGTGATTGTGCTTTGCAAAAATAATTCCTCTCTTCAACTCTGTGTTAACTGTTGTCCCACATGAGGTACAGATATATACCTGCACTAACCAACCCCACCAGGCAATTCCCTTTGCTAAGGGTTCATTTCGAAATAGTGCTGGGATTTGCAGCACTGTCATTCCACCTTTAGTTAAAGCCCAGCTATAACAGTCCATTAGTTTTTTTACTGTCTATTTCTATTCATTCAAAGTAGCCACATGCCTCTGTATTTTGTCAGTACAATAAGATTGCAGCTTCCTTTGTCAGGGAGATTTCCTGCACTGGGAAGGCACCTCATGGTTTTTTCAGAGACATAATAATAGTCATATCCTTTATTACCTCTTGCCCAGGTAACAAGGGGTTTTCCATTTCTTCTAGCTAGCGCTGGAATTCCTAACATGCTTACCATGGATTTATGTTCTGGTAAGCAGAGTTCCTTCAGCAGAATGGAATACATGTTTAATATTAGTATAGCAGTCATTCAGTTTAATTATATCTTCAGAACATAACAGAAATACACAGTTTTACTAAATTCTCCACATTTTAAAATAGAGAATCAGTTTATTACGTCTCTTATTGGCAAGTTACTGTCACTTCTGATAAAATCCTTGGATAACAGCCCTAAGAATATCACATAGGCTATTTGGTTCAGAGCAATCTTTAGAACTCTTTAGAATCATTTAAAAAGGAAATGATTTGGTATATTACCTGGTTTGTAGTTTCAGATGTTTGCTCAATGCAGCTGCCAGGAGATTGTTTAGTCCTTTAAAGCTGTTTGCACATCTGAGCTTCAAAGTTGCCCTTTTCCTGCTGCAGACACACACGGTATCCAATAGACCCGTTGCTAAGTCCTCTTTGGATGGCTTGTGTCTCCCTACTTATACTGTACTGCCTCTGGACCCCTTATGCAAATAGCTGTGAGGTAATTTAGGTGATGTGTTGCTTTACTTTTTTTTTTCCTGATGCTAGAAATTGCATTTTGAATGCGTTTTACAACTCTGATAGTTATCTGCTGACCTCAGTTGACCCCCAGAAATTGCTATTTTTCCATTCTTTAAAGAGATTAAGTTGTCTTTTGTGTAACACAGCACAGAGAAAAAGGAGGGCTTTCTCTGCCCAACAAAAATAAGCTTGTGTATTCTCTATGAAGCAAGCACTGCAGAGTAAATGCAGAGAGGTAGATATTTTATTAAGCTAAGGAAGAAAACAAAACCATGGAGTGGATTATATTTAAGTAAGTTTGTACCATAGGTTATTTTTCTGAATGACACCATACAGTTTTTGGCTCACAATTCCCTATTTTCTTGGCAAAGGCTTCCACAAACAGTGGATGCACAGCATTAGATATCAGAACACTTACACTGCTGCTCTGTGCTTCAAAAAGCATTGCACTGTTGTAACTAGAAAGAAGACTCCCTTTCTTTAAGGTCTTTTAGGTGTAAGCAGAAGATGGAAATATCATATAAAAGAAGTGAAGTCAGTTGTCTATCAACATGACTCATTCCCCATCAGAGTTCACAATACAAAGTGGTTTTTCCCTCCGCCTTTCAGCTTTGTATAAGGGATCAGAAAATAGGAAGAATCTCAGGTTTAGTTCTTTAGGAAATGAAACCTGACTTCTTTGGGGTGACTTCAGCTGAATGCAGCTGTTACCTCAGTTTTATTCCATCAGAGTGTGGTGGCTGTCTCCCGAGTTTTGTCTCAATATCATAGGAAAAATGTGTCAACAATTGGACACAGATGTGCCTTTTCTTTTTGGTATTAATTACCCTGATGTAATTTGGGAAGAGTCTTGCACTCATTCCAGATTTGCAGTGGGGTCAGAGACAGGGGCCTGCAGCATTCTAGCTGCATTTGTAGCAATTATATTTGAAATAGAATATCTTTTCCTTCTTGTTTGGACTCTAAGGGAGTTTCAGACATCATGCACCTTACATGCATGATGCCTCAAAATACCTTAGAACACATCTGTGGCTCTCTGAAGATGTTATCTTTGCCAATCTAAGCCCACATCAATGTTGTTTTTTGGAGCAGGCATCAGAACCACACATCTGCAATGCAATTAAATTCAAAGATGAACAGGCAATTCACTACAGCAGGTCAGTAAACAATGACTGGGCAACCAGTAGTCCCTCATACAAAGCAAAGATCCTTGTACCTGTGTGGTTTTGGTTTTAAGCAATGCACTGGGGCTTTCCAGGAATCTAGAGAATGCTGGAAACTGTTTGAAATGCCTTCGTTAATACCAAAGTTGTTTGTTTAACAAAGCAATGGCTGTTAGATTTGCCCTAACAAAATCTCTAATCCAGAGTCCACTTTCTCCTTTACATTAAGTGGTTAAGCTTAAGGGGTTAGCCTTAGAACTTCTCTGTCTCTCACTTGAAATGATTCACATACTGAATGAATTTAAAGAATCCTGTCACACTTTGAAGTATGGCTCTTGAAAAGCACATGTGGGAAAAGAGAAGGTTACACAGCTGAAACACTTTCACATATACAAAATAATGTAAGTAAATTAACTCAAGGGACACCTAAGAATTTGATATTAAAAATAGCCTGCTATATGAGTGTATTTCATCTTTGCACTGAGAGAACGAGCCAGACTTCACTTGTGATACAGTGGCTGACATACTGAATTTCTCAGCTAGCTAGAAATGAGGGGACAGCTAAGGCTCATGCTTTGGAACTTCATATGACTGCAGTTTAATAAATCAGCATTTGCCACATATCTTCATTATGAAGATCCTCACACTATGTGCCTATGAGCTGGAAATAATTCTTAGCATGTAGTTCTCCCTCCAGTCTGAAATTAAACCAGATGGCATTGAAAGCTTGCACATGCTGCTCCAGCTCAGATTAGCAGGAGCTGCTCCGTGCAGCAGCCTCTTCCTGAGTCTGGGAATGCCTGTGCAGTAAGGGCCAAACTGTGAGGCTGTGCAGGCTGTGCCCAGCCTGCCACCCAACCCTCGGTTACTTTCTTTTTAAGAGTCTTCAGCCAGCACAAACCAAACTATGACCTCTGATTTCTCTTGACAAGCTAACAGGTCATCTCCATTATGCTATTTCTACCATAGTCAAATACTAACAGCATAGATCTGGGAACTGCTGTTGCATCAGTCACAACGAACCACGTAAGGAATTATGGTTACTTCACACTAGCTGCCTGCCTTTTTCTGGGTGTAGTAAGTCCTTAAGATCTCTTATGGTACGACACCCAAGTTAAAAAGATTAGTATGTTGACCTCTAAATTAAAGTGGGCATTGATGGCATGGGAACTGCATTTTTAATGTTGTCTTCAGAAAAGTAAAATGGAACGGTGAAGTTATTAGGAAGTATGTAGCTGGGTCCTTACAAGGCTTTCTTGATAAGTTGCTGAAGCCACGCATGACTTCCACCTGAAAAAAAAAGGACATTTTCATCATGTGGTTGAGGGCTTCAGTAATTCTGAACACCTTTTCAATTGTACTTGCTTACATTTTTTTCTTCAGTTAAGCAATTTTTTTCTGTTCTTTTGAATATAAAATACTTGGAGCACATTAAGCATTGTGACTACTATCTGTCACATGGAGTTTATTTCTCTGTGAGGCGAGAAGTGTGCCAAGTGAATTGGTCTGTTTTGGCAGGATTGTTTTTCCAACGGGATTGCATGGATAGCTGATTTGCTACCTATGCATTGTGAAGAAGCAAGGTTAAAAATTTGTCTTGCCCTTGGAGCCCAAGGTGAGGTTTGACCTGATTGTTATTTTCCAGTGGAGTTTATCTGCAAATCTTGGGCCAACCCTTCATCCCAAGGGGGAGTTCTCTTGCCAGTGCACAAACCGTAGGGCAGCTGGGAGTAGTCAGGAAGTCCTGGAGTCAACAGATCTGAGGGGTCTTCCTAATGTGTATGTTTGAGTCACTGGCTCCCCAGCAGCCCTGCTAGGAAGCTGGTCTCAAAACTCAGATGATTTTATTTTTTTTTTTAACCCAGCTAAAAGGTATTTACAAAGCATTTCAGTTTTGAAAAAGCATTTTCTGACAGAGACTTGTTTCTGTGCTACATCCCTTGTCAGTTTTTGTGAGCTCCAGCTCTCTAAGTTACAAATAGTGGAAAACATTTGCAGGACAGTCAATACCTTCAGCCCCATAACCTCTGTACGTACAAGTACCAGACATAGCTCCTGTCACTCTCTGGTCAGAATGTTGTCCAGATACCATCTTGTTCTGTTTAGCATTCACATTTAAGCAGAAAGGCACAAGGTGACTTGATTTCTGTGTTTATGTCCTTTCCACATAAAGAAGGTACCAGTGGGGTGCATTCTGTCTGCAAAGCTGAGGTTTAACAAGTATAACTGGGTTTGGATTCCTGGCTACGATGACAATTAAACATTGATGTAATTTTCCATATGTAGCCTTGGTGTTGCTTGGAGACTTAGAAATGAAACACACTTTCTTTTGGGAGGACATATGTGTTTTCTAAGAGACTAGAGGGGAAAAGGTGTGAGTGTTTGCTTTCCTCTGAGAATGCAAGAATCTTGGTGGCAGTGGACAGCGATTCTGCTCTGTGGGCCAGGATCATCAGGGCATCTCAGCAACACATTCTTGTCTTCATAGGACCTCTGAGATCAGTGTTTCCTCAGCATGTAGCAATCTGAGCTCTCTGAACAGAAACACTTTAGTCTAACAATTTAATTTTTTTTAGTCTAATTTAAAGTACCTGGGTGAAGCTTCATTAGATTAGATGTAGCAAATGATCCCTTCTGTTCCTCTAAAAGTAGGAACTGACCAGCAGTGAACATCTGTATTCTAAGACTGCAATGCAGTTTTCATAAGCGTGCATGCCTGGCTGCAGCAGCAACTTGATTTCAGGCTCCCAAAGAAGGAATGGGGTTTGTTCTTTTTTTGTCTGGGCAGACGCCTGGACCTCCAGTGCCTGGTCTGAACAGGAGCAGTAGTTCCAAATTAGACATTGTAAATAAGGTCCTGGTTGCTGGTACAGGTGTTCTACCTCACATAAAAATGCATGGAAATCCTTCATTCCAGCAAGTAGGGGCCAGGAATTTCCTTTCTCTTCAGAGTGCCCTCTGTGCCAGAGGAATAGCAGTGCAGCCCAGTGGTAGGTCAGAAACCTTACAGCTTCCTACACTGCTCGGGGATTCCTTTCCTCTAGGAGACAGCTCAAAAGGAAGGCTTTCTGAGTGATTTGGATCCAAAAGTTAGGCTCAGTAGAATTCTACAGGATTAAATTTTGCTTATAGTCTCGTTCATTTTATAACCATAGTTTCATAAAAGGAGCTCCCTTATCTGTTGGCAGAAACTGAATGTCAAAATTATTCACAGAAGCACATGAAGAGAGGACAGCTCCTTTCCACTCATTAAAATCTGCTTCTTGACACCTTTGAGCTGAGGACTCCCTCTAGAGAGCAGCCATGACATTCTGTGGTACAACTGCATCCCAGCAGAGCTTCTTGGTGGGTGCAGTGCAGTGGCCAGGACTGCCAGCCAACTGTCTGACCCAGTGATCAGACTTCTGTCTTATTTTAGACTGATTTAGTAGAGTTTTAATGCTTTGTTTAAAGAAATAAAGTTAAATTTAAGCACCTCAAAGGGTCTTTTGTTTCATGAACAATGTCCTTTTCCTATTTCACAGCAGGAAAACTCTCTCTTTTTAATATGCCATGTTTCTTTTTAGAATTCTCTTTTGACTTTTTTTTTGGCCACATTTTTTCTGTTTCATTGTCCCTGCAGGTGATTTTTCTATTGAAAAGGTTTTTGGAGGTTTATTTTATGAGTGTTAATATCCTTTCTTCCCCTCACTGCACAATTACTCTTGACACTGTGAGATGAATTCACAGGTAGGAGAGAGAATTTATTTTCTCAAACTCCAGAGCCATCTTCCAAGCTGTACTTTCTGTTGTGTCATAAACCCACGGACACCCCAGACCTTCCCAGAGCTTGTGTCAGCACAGGGTTTGCTCCTAGTATGTGTGTGTGTCTATGGCTGGTTCTAGAATTGCACAGTGATGTCCAGCTGTCACATTGCACACCGAAATACAGCACTTCATCACCACTGTGGTCTTCAGCCCTTGTCTTCATCCATTGTCTTTTATCACAAATGCTGCAAGTCCCTTGAGGTTCTGTATCAGCTCTGTTGATGAAGTTGCTTACTTTTGTTTTAAACATTCTCAAAGGTACTCCAGCTTCTGAGATGACTCCTAAATGGTGAAACCAGGAGATAACTCCTTCACATGCAGAGTTAGACCCTCATGTGTGAGCTGTGAGGACGGAGGTTTGCATTCCTCCTCTATCCAACCTGCCTGTTCCATGGATTGCTGGCGCAGCTCCCTCACTGCGGGAGCCTGGATCCTCTGCTTGTGCTGAGTACTTGCCCAGCTCAGTGTCAGTGTTTGTAACAGCTGGACCTCAGCATTAGGTCTGTCACTGGGCACACAATTGTTGGTCCCTAAAAAGATCTTGGAAGTGAATAAATAATAAGAAAATCTGCTGGTAACCCAAGTGATCTTTGTTTTATAGAATATAAACATTCATGTTCTGTACAGTCAGTCAGTTACAGCAGCCAGGAGTTAAGCAGAAAGTTCTTCTTGGCAGATTTTTGCATTTTCTTATCTTCCAGGGGACATCTTGTGCTGGCCATTGTCAGAGATGAGTAACTGAAGTACATTGGTCTTCTTTAGCATAGTCATCTCTGCAGGATTCCTGAAATGCAGAAGTTGTTATGGAAACTCCTCTTCTTTTCTTGAACTATAGGATGAAAAAATACTGTTGTGTGGATTCAGTGTCTGCCTGCCATTGCATGTGTTACCAGTTTCACTGAGCAGTGCTGAATGTTTAAAGCAGTTTGCCCTGGGTCACAGAGCTGTAATGGCAAGGTCAGGAAGTGAGAGCAGGATCCATTGCTTCTTCCATTCACTAGCATTCCCTATTAAAACCGCTTGGTTTTGTGGTAGTACATCACAAGACACACATCATTATCCTTTAAAAGGCTGCCTATGTGACATTACTTCTGTGTACAAGGCTAAGAGAACTGTCTTGCAGTGACTGTGAACGTAGGCTGTCCTCTTGGTAACAGTGTTGTAAACTAGGAATTACTTGTTTGTTAACAGAAATGAGAGGCAGCTCTTCTGTCTTCTCTGCAAAATCTAAACCCAGAGCTTACTTATATCACTCCTCCCAGTTTGTCCCTTGAATTGAACTAATCAGGGAGAAAATGATGGAGATGGGTATCAGTATCAGGTGGGTAACCCTTTCTAAAATGCAGTTTCTTATGCACCAGAGCATGTAAATAGTTTGCCCTGCAGGAGGTGGTACCATATTTTTGTGAGAGGTAAAATACCTGCTTCTCTTCATCGTGATTTTAATAACATCAGAATGGCAGAGTGGGTACAGCCACAGTGGTCTTTGTGTGTCCCTGGTGTTAGACCAGTAGTACAGTTTCACAAAGCAGGCGAGCTTTCAGGAATATGGACCTTTCGTAGAGCTGAGGTGAGGAAAGGCCCTTGTGTCTGAAGTTTGTCTCTTTTCTTAGGACTATAAAAGGATTTTTGATGCCCCAGAACTGTCAGCTTTTCACAGCTCTAGAAACCACTATAATAAAAGGTATTCTATTTAACATACAACTCTTGTATTAAATATTAACCATTTCTGGAGGCAGGGTTCCCAACAAGTTGTATCTACCTAGTTGTCAAAATTCCTTTGCAGATAGCATTCAGTGGATTTAATGGCACGTGAAGCAGGTTTTGGAACTGCAGCCTGCCGTGGCCACAGCCAGCGCTAGCGCACGCGAGCCCCTGGGCAGCAGACATACCCCGCTGCCGGAGCTCGCCACAGTCACACCACGCAGCACAGCCCAGCTGGCTTTCTTGCAATTCCCCTTGAGAAACAGTAACGGATTTTCCATTCCTTTCCAGTAGCTGGGAACAGGAAATCTAGGAGGGGGAAGGAAGGCAAGTCCTCTGGCCTGTTCTCTCTCTGTTCCAGCACTGAGTCCCAGCTGTGGTGCTGCTGCTGTTGCTTGCTGCAAGCACCTGTGGTGGGGAGCTCCAAGGCCTTTTGGGGGTGGCTGCTAGCTAAAGACAGGTGAATGAACTGGCCTGGTGAAATCACGAGTAGTTCTGCTGGCTAATGCTGCATCTGCTGAGGAACAACAGTAAAGGGCCCTTGGAAGGCTTTGTAACTTTCAGTTGACACTCTCCTCAAAAATTCTGGAAATGGCAAAGCCTTCTGCTTCAGAGATTCATAGTTTTACAAACACAGAAGTGTTGAAGCTTAATCCATTGAATTCCTTGACACTAATAGGAAATCCTTTGAGGAAACAGTAGAGAGATTAGGTCTTCTGCTTTAAATAATGAATACGATGAGTATTGAACGAGATGAGAACATTAATTTCTGTGCAGGGAAGCGCTTAATGGAATTACTGAGTAAATTCCAGATGGAATGCACATAGCTCCCCTCACCAGTTTGAATCCATAAAGGCCAGAGAAGACTACTATATTAGAGGGAAGGGGGAGTATCCCTCATTGCGTTCAAACTGTTGCCAAAAAGAGTATAAATAACATGTTGCTTATATCAGCTAAATTGTTTTATAGTTTCGTGAGGAAGCAAAACCAAAGCATTACAACACCAGTCCCACATGTTGGTTTACTGGCAGACTTTTCAATATTAAACAGCACATTAGGGAGTCAGAACATGACAGGCTTAATTGTATAGTTAAGAGTCAGTCTAACTCCCAGTTTGTTCCTTCTGGGATGGTGGCAGTTTGGAATTAAAGGTTCACTGTAATGTTTCTTTATTTTGTAATTATCAGCACAATGTTCATGCAGGGTCATTTCTGTAGTTTTCCAGTCAAGAGAACTCCGTGCTTTGGGAAGAAAGTGGCCATCTTCAGAAGGAGTATCACTGTGCCCTGTCTCTCATTTCAGGCACAGTCCAGGACCTTTCAGAGCAAATCGTGTCAGTTAATGGAACAAGTGAGATCCTATGTCTCGGCACCAAAAATCCCAGCTGGTGTTGTTTCACAGCTGCTAATGACAGCACTCAAGAGATTCTTGTTCCCTTCCAACAGGGAATTAGTCATTGGACAAAATAAGCTTACAGCCCAGCATCCCTTCCCAAAATACTGGGTTTAAGGTGGGGCAAGTTTTGTGATGTAGCAAGAAGAGGTGAAGGGAAATTTGCTTTGATATGATAGAAATGGTGGACATCCAGCTTCCTTTGAAGAAGTAAGTCTGACTCGTACTGTCAAGTGACTTGTCTGTATGTACACCTACATCTGTGTGTATAGGTACACCTACAATACATCTGTACGTATACGTGTGAGTGTATGAAATGCTGAGCAAGTGAGAGGATGGAGTCATGGCAGTTGTGTTGGGCATAAAAATGATATTTCAAGAGTTTTAGTAGCTGTAGATCATGATCAAGCTAATCAGGGCTAGGTTACAGTTGGTTGGTAACCTTTATTCAGAGGACTTGCAGAAAAGAAGACAGTCATTTTACCCCAGCAAGGATTTCTTCTCCTTAAAAGAGAACCGGTCACTTGTTATTACCAGCAGGATGAAGACAAGGGGAGTTTCTGCTCTCCAACTCCAGCATGGGGAGGTCTTTGTGAGTAGTAGTGATTCAGTTTACAGTCTCTGGTACTGTTCATTAGTCCCACTGTGTCTCCAAAGCACATGGCAAAGAGAATAGCTAGGGGCTTTTTATTTCTATTGCTTGCACCCATCACTAGACGCAATGGTATCAAGGAAGCTGGAAGCTGTTACTTTAAATCCAAGGCTTCACTGTATCAAAGGTATGGATTAATGGCTAGAAATCAACTAGGAGAGGCTGCAGCTTGTACTTGGCTAACCACGGGAGCCACTGGAGACCTGATACAATGCTGAGATGTGCACATTGCATAGAGCACAATAGGTCAGCAAGTCCCTTCTTGGGGGGGCTGAGTGAATTACCTGGCTAATATGAGGGAGGTTCATAGACTGCTCAGTGCAGAACTGTTCCCCTGCCATCATTCACAGTCATTTAGATGAAGCTTGATGCACAGCAGAGACCTGGGGGGGAGTCAGAAGATCCACACAACCAGTTGTTCAAGTAAGATATTTTCATACTGTACTACTGGCTACATAATGACAAAGTCCTTTTTGTAATTTGCATCTTTATAACTTTTTAGTCATTGTAATAACAATAGACTTCTCCACTGGTGCTTAATGGGTTTGTTTACAAGTCAAGGGAGAATCAGTGGGTATTCAGCTGCCATGTGGGGGCAGAGTTTGTAATTAAAGCTGTCCTATAGGCCAGACGTCTGTTCTATTGGATGTCATGCTTTATGGGACAATAAAGGCACATACATGACCAGTGAGGTATATGCTGAGACCAGGAGTAGTATTAGCTTCTAAAAGTGGCTTCTGTGACTTTCTTGTGCCTTCCTCTTCACATCTGCCCAGCTGGCAACCTCTGTGCATCCCAAGGGAAGCCGGGTGAATGAACATGTAGCACTGGATACCAGCTTCTGCTGAGACGACTGTGAGGCTCAAAGTCTTTGTGGTTTTCAACTCTTCTGTCACTCCTTTCCCCCTGGGCCTTTTTGGCTGAGTTTGAGTATGAGCAAAGATACATTTAAAAGCAGTTAGAGAATGGTTTGCAGATGCAAACTACAGCAGCTGGTGTGTTTTTTAAGCACCAAGCTGGGAGGCCACATGGCCATTTGGTTAGAATGGAGTCTGAGAATTGGGACAGCTGCATTCTATTTCTGTCTCTCCCATTGAATTGCTCTGTGACTCTTAGTGGTGCATTAAGGCAGAAATCCAACTGTAGTTAAAATTAGAGTCAGACTTTTCATAGTTGCTCACTGAAATTAGGTAGACCCTTAAATACATGAGTTTTCTGTTCCCTGCCCACAGATAAGCATTAGTGAGACAATACAGTGACTTTTGATGCTTGTGACATGCTTTGAAAGTCTCAGATCATGACAAGAGAAGTCAAAAGTGTTGTTAATAGTTATTTTATTTTATTTTTAGGAAGCGAATAGAATTCACGAAGCCTAGTGGGCATGGCATGCAAATTTAAGTCAAGAAAGTGTTAAATGGAAAAGTTGTGTTTGACTGGACTCCAGTGAAGCTTTGGTGTGACTGTGATATGAACACGTTTGCTGGCCCATACACAATGATGTAACATCCTATTAAATGAGCAATCCCACAGGATTCTTTCTTTGATAGTTTTCTCTTCCAGCTTTCTTCATTTCATAGTCTGTAGCTGCTATCAGATTTGAAGTGTTCTACATCGGCACCTGCATGGTATGAGGGGATTCCAGGGTGCACTCCTGGAATGGCTGGTGACTTTCTTCATGGCCCTGAACGCAGAGACAGCTGTAATGCATCAGTGATCTTCAGCTTGTGGTATGAGCCAATGCAGCCTTTAGAATGACTTCAAAGGGATGAGTATAAGGTCATTAATTAAAGCAATTATTTTGTTGAATTTGCTCTTTGAGGATCTGTAGGTCACCTAGAAAATGCTTGTAGATCTAGAAACTATAAAAATGTAAAGCAACTAGAAAAAGTAAAAGAATATTCTTAAAAATTCTTTTTTTTACCTGCAATTCCATGGCTCTGATTCAAAGGCCATCACAGAAGATACAGAGTTAAAACTTTCATAACATTACATTTTTGTAGCTATTATTCAAAACTGTGACCCCACATTTTGACATTTAAAATGGCTCATCAAGAACAAGAAGCTGATGGACTTTTTAAATTACATTCTGGAAGAGTGCAGCAATAATCTGTGATTATTTCAGAGCCTCCACTGCTCATGTTGAGTAAGCGAAGCTCAAGTCTTATTGCTTGCAGAAATTATGGAAATGCCAAGGATTGCCTGATAAACAGGTTGTGCCATTGGTGACTACCTTATAAACACAGTTCCTCTGCACTTGAATAACAAATGATCCCTAAGCCAACACCAGCGTAAATCTTACTGACCTTTTACAACAACCTGTGCTTTTGCTGAAAAACAGTAACTCCGTCTTCATTAGTGTCACTGCCTGTGCTGCATGGGGACAGGTGCTGAGAAAGTATGAGCACATACTGGCTCTGGAACAAAGAAGTTTTCTTTCCTTGAAGGTACTTAGCACTGGTCAGTACAGCCTGGAATCTGGGGCCATCTGCACCCAGAGCAGGGTGCTCAGAGCCCTGGCCACCTCCCCTGCAATGTGTCCAAATTAATGACCATGAATTAACACGTGATGACATTTTCAAAGGTCTATCCTTCCCATTTAGACACAAATTAAGTAGCCAGGTCTGCTAAAGTAGTCATTGTCTTGAGCAATTTTGAAGACCTGACAATATATCCAAAAGCAGCTGCTTCTAGGTGCCACATACGTCTGGCAGCTTTCCCTCTTCCCGGGTAGGGGAGCGGAAGCAGAGCCCTGCTATATGGAGCGTGCGAATCAACTTCAACCCTGCAAGTAGTACAGATCAGGAATAAGTCTGTCATTTTAGTAGAATTTAGGTGCTACCTTCTGGAAATGCAAGTGAAAAGATCAAGTTAAATGATTGATAGAACCTTATTTGGTATTGCTAGAGGCTACTGAAGGTCTTTGGTTATTTAATGATTTTTGCTTCAGAAATCATGTTAATGTCCTTGATCACATCCATGCTTCAAAGGCGCTGAGATAAACAAATGACTCATGAAGTGAGTGCCTATTATTTTTGTTGCAATATAGAAGGAAAAAATCAAATTAAGTTGATGTCTGGTCTCAAAAGAAAGTTTCTTTATAGCGATGCTAAAAAAACCCAGTTTTGTGAAGTTTAGAAGATTCTGGAATAAGTTTCCTCACAAAAACATCTCATTTAAGCATGCTCAGTGGATTCTGCAGCAGCTGGCATGTCCCCTGTTTTAATTTGCACCAGCAATTTTTGATAGCCCATCAGAACAAATTTCTCCCTCTCCAAACTCCTGTGGTTTGAGGTACAAGACTGAATCAGGGTTGAGGTAACAGTTCCAGTGGTCTTAGATCGTGGATGAATTTTTATTATTTTTTTAATTAAAATTAAATAGCATGAGGCTAGAGGTCTAGGATTTTGGGGTGCTTTTTCGTTTTCTTAACGTCCTCTCCTTTGAAGACCTACTTACTTGCACATAACACATTCATTTGAGGACTTAATTCACTTTTAGATTCTGGTGATGGGAGCAACACTTACTAAGTCACCTTCCAGAGAGACTCCGATTTCAACCTTCCCAAGAAGTTAGCATAATTATGTTTTTCTGCCCATAAAAGTGGAAGGGGATTTTTCAGGTCCTGCAGCCAATCTATGCAGCTACAGTGAAATATCCACACATAAGGGTATTTTCTGGGATGATTGTTCTCCAGGGTCCTTGCAGATGCTTCTAACTAAGCAGAGTGACTGGGCCTAAACTTCTTCATCTCATTTCAGTGGCAGTCAGGTTCTCAGGACTGTGAGAGTTTAGGCCTGACTTGTCTTATTTTTTATTCCAGTAATGTTGACACAAGCCCTGTAGCCTGTCTAGCAACAGGGACAGAGCACAAATAACAGTTTCTGCTTTAAAGAGACTCACACATCCAACTAAGGAAAAACAATCAATGACCATTTAGATGTTTCTGACTGAACAAGATGTCTTTAAATTAAGTCTTGATACTTCTCATATGAGACTTGAAAATAGAACACTCAGACTTCCTAATTTAGCCACTAAACAGCAGAGGAAGAACTTTTATTGGGTTGTTTGGCCAGGTGACAGGCCTTGTTCTGGTTCCAACAGGGTTCTTTGCCAGGGAAGCGTTTTTTCCTTAGGGTATCTGCCACAGTGAACAGACTACCCTTAGGGGAGCGTAAGGACTGTGGAGAAAACTAAAACAGTCCATCGGTGACCTTGTAATCAAGCAGCAGTATGATGATAATTCTCAGATTATTATCTCGGTTCAGGGAGCTCATTAGTTTTATAAGGAATTGCTGGTGCAAGAGACAAAGCACAGTCACACAGCTGGAGGTGTAGAGAGGGCAGAACCGGGGCAGCCTGGTTTAGGCCAGTCAGCTGGGTCACTGTTAAGCATAAGCAGATCTAACTGACAGTAGTCACTGAAAAAGACAGTCTCACTTCCTATCCATACCATATTCTTGCCTGCATCAATTGTAGCAACTGAAATGATGCATGATAAGTCACTGCTGCATCCCAACTAATCCTCCACTGACAGCCCCAAAGAGCTATTCACATTGCCTTAAGGGATGTTTCTGGGATGGCAGAGCCTGGCACAACAAAGCAGCGATCTTCATGATGGTTCTGAGTGAATTGGTTGACTTTTAGCCTTCCCTAATGTTGTCACAGCTGCCTGGGAGTCACCAGCGAGCCACAGGAGAGCATATGGTAGAGCCTGTTGTGGCTTGGAAATGATGACCAAGACTGACAGCACTGTCACGTGCCACACCATTATTTATCTGCAGTAGCCACGCTCCTCTACACGGTGCTGAACCAACACGTGAGACAGTACCACTCTGAAAGTGTTAGCTGTGGCACTTTATGCAAACTTAATTTCTCTCCCAGAGGTAGCTGTGATTGTTCTTTGTGTCTAATTTCTGTCTGAGTTTACAGCTTGTTCTTCTCCGAGTCATGGCTCGTGGACACAGATAGGAAAATGTCAGCTTTGCAGTAACTCTGCTTTGTGAAATACAACACTAAGCAGTAAACAATACTTTCCACTTTCCCCTCCGATGGGTCAAATGCCTGCTTATTTTAGGTTTTAATTAAAAGTTCCCTTATTAACCAAGCTGTTAATATATACTGCTGTTGATAATTATTGAGCAAAGGATGGTGGGCATAGGAATTAACTTGTGTATAGGGAGATAACAAAATAATTTTTCAACAAAATTGTCTTACAAGAGAGAAATTAAAACAGCCATAGTGGTAATATGTCAGAACATATATTTCCTTCCCACTCACATGGAATTCTCTAGTCAACAGACTTACCAAAACTCCTCTTCATCACAATGCCTATTCTCCTATCCTTTGGCTTCCCTTGAACATCTGGTGAAACAGATGTCTCTTGGACCATATCCAGCCAGGTAACAGACTGGTCCAAAGTCAGAGTACAGTTCCGAGGTGAACATGCTGCGAGTATCCTGGCAGTAGGCTTCTCTCTTCCAATTTTATCCTGGATGTGATGGTAGTTGCAGTGAAGTAACAGGGAAAGAAGTGACTTCTTAACAGGCATGGAAGTGTGGCCAGCAGCACCAGGGATGTCATTCGCCCTGTGTACTCGACACTGGGGAGGCCTCACCTCGAGTACTGGGTGCAGTTCTGGGCCCCTCACTTCCAGAAGGATATTTTGGTGCTAGAGCGGGTCCAGAGGAGAGCAACGAGGCTGGGGCAGGGACTGGAGGGAAAGTCTGATGAGGAGANAAGTCTGGTGAGGAGAGGCTGAGGGAGCTGGGGTTGTTCAGCCTGGAGAAGAGGAGACTCACAGGGGGGACCTCACCACTTTCTAGAACTACCTGGAGGGAAGCTGTAGTCAGGTGGGGGTTGGGCTCTTCTCCCAGGCAACCAGTGATGGGATGAGAGGACATGGCCTGAAGCTGTGCCAGTTAGGTTGGATATCAGGAAGCACTTCTTCATGGAAGGGGTGACCAGACACTGGAATGGTCTGCCCAGGGAAGTGATGGAGTCGCCATCCCTGGAGGTGTTTAAGGAAAGACCGGACGCGGTGCTTAGTGCCATGGTCTAGCCAATGTGGTGGTGATAGGTCATAGGCTGGACTTCTTGATCCCAGAGGTCTCTTCCAGCCTCCATAATTCTGTGATTCTCTGAAGATGTAGGTTGGGGTTTATATATCAAAGTCTTACTCTAATAATACTTGTATACTCACAGGGTGA
Source organism: Chloroceryle aenea (assembly GCA_013399075.1). Classification (NCBI taxonomy): domain Eukaryota; kingdom Metazoa; phylum Chordata; class Aves; order Coraciiformes; family Cerylidae; genus Chloroceryle; species Chloroceryle aenea. The sequence continues at coordinate 249,865 of VWZY01000784.1, forward strand.
AATAGGAAATGGTGAACTATATGCTACCCACTTACACTGTGGGGCTCGCATTTTCAGGAGGGCTTCATCCAATCTTTGTTTGCTTGAGTGTCTCACAGTAGCTACCGGTTCTGACCTGAAATAAACCATATGCACTAGCATAAGGAATTAAAAGCCTTACAAAAATCTCTTGGACCTGCTACTCATTTGAGCCACAAAAGGGGGAGCTGCCAAGTTACTCTCATAAATATAAAAAAGTTAAAACTGGTATGGAAATGAGAGCCAGAGTGATTAAGAATTGATTTGCAAAGCAAGGATTACAAAGTTGTTTGTTTTCTCACACCTGCTCTCCACTTCAGCAGTACAATAAAGCCAGGCGTATCTAGCGCACCTTTCCCGTAACTGGATAATGCACTCCAGGGAATACAATCAACTGCGGCGTTTGAAGATCACACCACCATTTGCTTAATTATACCTAATGACAACACGTTGTTCCTGCAAAGTGCATCTTCATTCCTGGGTAGGTTACATTTCCTTTCAGCCTTTTACCTATTGATCCAGCAGTACCTCACGTAGAACAAACTTCTTTGTTGGCAAGTCTTGTTTATGAAACCAGCAAAATCTTTTCTGTCATCTTCTCAATGTCTGACCAAGTCAGTGAGAGAACAAATTTGTTGTATGGTGTATGACAAATTTTAGGTAGTTTTGTAAAACAAAGCAATAAACAGAATGTCTGTATAGTTCAGGCTATATGGACAACTTGTGTTTGCTGTTCACTATTTCTTTGTGGATTTGCTGTTTTGATCTCATAATGCATCTTCAGCTATGTGAAGGAGGTGCCTGCACTACATAGCAGATAGAGTAAACGATAGTTTAATCTTGGACTCCAAGTAGGAATGTACTCCATTACAGAAAATTAGTTGTTTGCTGAGCAAAGCTGCAGCATCATGAAGCTTGAGCGTATTTACTTCACTTTTTTGTCAGGGTGGAAGGGCTTGAAGAAAGCTGGTGAAATGATGATATATCTCTAAAGAGAACACATGTGTCTCTCCTCCCTGGGTGTTCACGACTACAGGCACAGACTGATGAGTGAGGGCACGGCTGGATTCTGGTTGCTCTTACAAGTTGTCTCCCTAGTTGTTTTTACAGGTTGTAACTTGCAGTAGACAAAATACATTTTTACAAGTGAGGAACCATTTTATAACTTCATAGTCTTCACACTGGCTCACTACTGTCATTCAGCACGTCCTAGCACTTCCTCAGCCCACTGTTGCAGTCTCCAGAGCCTTGCCTAAATGAAAGAAATGCATCCTTGTGCTTTCCAGAACTAATCCTGATACTCCCCCAGCCCCAGGTGTGCTGTGGTTCCCTTGCTGAGGGAATAGTTTCAGTACTGGCCAACACACTCCTGTTTTCTTGGGGTAGTTCCCCCTAGAGCCTGCTATGGAATATGAGTGTTCCTGTGTCACCCATGTGGCCCCTCCTGTCCCAGCTCTCACCATGGGATAGCTAGAGCTGGTTCTATTGACTTGTGGGGTATTATTAGGTCTCTTCTGCAATTAGATGAACATCAAGCTGAACAACACACCCATCCAGTAGCTCTTACCATCAGATAAGTCATTTCATAGAGCCTGTACTGGTATAATTTGAGATCAGCAGCTGGACTAGTGGGACTCAGAGCTGCTCAGAATGATCTCTAGTGGAACTGGTTTTGGATCTGTGAATAGCAGTCCTGACTGTGCCATGGATGCATTAATTCCCTCTACGTCACCTCGAACAGCCCCGCACACACGCCACTTTATCAGGCTTTGAATGCACTCTGTAGTGTAGGCTGCCATCTGCAAATGTCTCGCAAGCCTTGCTTAGGATCACTGACAGAGCAGATTAGTGTCAAACAGCAATCCCCTTCAGTCAGCATCCCGCTGTGCTACTTGCATACTGACCTGATAGAAAGAAATGGTTAAATTGAAGAGTGCAGCACCAGAAGGATGGCAAACCTGGCAAGTTTTACTTACACTGAAAAATGGAAACATGTTTTTTTCTTTCCCAGTGTGTTAGAACTGGGAGTATAGCACTCATTGTCACAGAGAGAGAAACTCACTGTGCCACCAAATCATTCCTCCCAAGCTCTCTGTCTGAGTATTGATCCCTTGTTCCTGAGTAAGTAAACCCTGCAGTTGTTCATAACTATTTTGGGACATCTCATTCCACTGACTGGATCAATAATGTCACTCATGGCCTCCTGCTGTGTGTTCCTGTCATGCCTCAGCACCTCTGCATCACCTGCTGTTCATCAGGAGCCCAGTGAAATCATTTGCCATGGTGGTGAGAATGCCGTCAGCAGCTTCACGCTCATTTAGGTCCCAGCCAGGGCACGACATGAAGCCTTGGATGTACAGCATTCCTAATGACTGGCAGTGTGAACTTCTCACTGCCACACACATTGGAGCTGGACCATTTCCCCTCGATGTCATGTTAAGTCAGGCATAATGCCTAGAGGTTGCTTGTCATAAAGCTGCCTTTGAGCAGAAACAGGGATAAATATCCCAAGTTACCCCTATCATCCCGAGTAACCCTGTCAGGGAGCAGGGAGGTCAGGGAGCAGGGAGGCCACGGGCTCACCGAGGGATGGAGAGTGAGGAGGTGAGTGGCAACAAGGTGAGCAGAGCAGGGGCCTCACTGACCAAGGCACGTACTGCAGTGCCCGAGTGCAGCAAGCAGGGCAGGCTGAGGGCAGCAGCCAGGATGAACCAGGTCATCGGGGCACTTTGTGGTGAAAAGGTCAAGCCAAGAAGTCAGTGCACAGGTCAGGGTCAGGATCAGGCCCGGGGACAGCACCCAGTGCTAGACACAGTTCAGTGATTGCCAGGCAGGTCCACGGTGACAGGGCAGGTTTGAGGTAAATCTGGGAAGTCAGTCCATGGCCAGGATCCAGATCGGTGGGGCACAGCTATGAAAGAGTGAGAAACTGCTACACTTCGGCAGGGACTGAAGGCAGAAATCTGACCTGCCAGCACTTTGATCATATGCGAGCACCAGTGAATAAGAAGCTGCAGCCTGGACTTTTTGTCTGCACCAGTTTAATGCATGCGTGTGGGATTTCTGGTCGCATTAAAAAAGAGCCCCTGCAGCTGTTTGGTGTCCATCCCTTCCACCTCATGGTCTCAAATACATCTATGCCTAGCTGCCTAGGGCAGAGTGAAGTTTAAGTTCAGAGAAGGGAAACACCAGTGGCGATCTGCTCAGGAGATAGACTGCAGAGTGACCCATTCCGTTCACTCCCAAACAGCTGTTGCTGTAACTGTATTCCCCCCATGCTTACAGGTTCTGGTAGCATTCATCAGCGTCCTCATTGACGTGGGCTCGGCTGCCGCAGGCACGGCATCACCAGCACCTCCTTATAGGAGGTTTCTGGCTGCTCCCCAGTCTGCCCAGGGACTCAGAGTGGATTTCAGGGCACAGGTCTCTGGCATTACAATCCTGCCTGCAAAGAGCTAGCCCTCGAATTGCAGAACACACCTCTAACTCTGACTGCTTCTGGAGAAATAGAATGGCAAGGGCAGAGCCTGTGTTTCTCCTCCTCCTCTGCTTGTGGTCTAATGACAATGAAAATTAACTTGGAGAGGCTGGGCGTAACACATTGATAAGTAAAGATTACCTTGGTAATTAAAGGAAATTTAATTACCTATTTTTTAGAATCTTATGTCTCCTAGAGTTCCAGGCAGCCTGTTCATGTTTTGAGTGCCTGAATGGGACACTCAGATCCCATATTGTTAGAATAGGAAAATGTATTCATGAGAGTAAAGTTATGCGACGTGGTTTCCTGAATCATCAAACCCGTGCTTTTTATGAGCCATGTGTGAGCAATTCAGAGGTCACGGCTCATCCGCAGTGGGCAGATAATGAACAGAACGTAGACGGATGTGGCTGCTTTGCATTCGGGACATTGAACATCAGCTCAGTGATGTGAGAATTTAAAAGCAGGCCACACACCCCAGCAAAGCTTAAAGGTGATGGGAGTTGGTGTAATGTGACTGTTCTCCCTGACCTGTTCATGCTGACGTGTACAGACACTGTCTGTTGAATGCTTTCCATTTAGTCTTCATTCTGTTGAGTGATGGGGCATAAGGTGTGGTGAGCTGTGCTGGTCCTGGGGGAAAGTGTAAGGCTCCGAGTATGGGCAGGCACGTGCGTTGCCCAAAGAGTCATGCTGAGGTGTGCACTGTGCTGGCTGTTTGGCGAGTGCCCTCTCCCACTGAGAGACCCCTTACCTGTATGTGCTGCAGGGCAAATCAATGTGTTCAGGCTTCTAGCAGAGCGCTTAGCCCTGCAGCTTCACTGCCCGAGTCACTTCATGGTCCTTTACACAGCACAACGGCACTGGCCCCGCGGGGCCTGCTCTTCCTTCCACTTGTGTGGACTTTGCAGTTGAATTTGACCCACGCTGACGAGGCTGGCACCCAGGTACTGCTGCGGGAACTGGGGTCTGAAGCGGTGTCCACATGACAGACCCCTGTGCAGCTCTGCCTGTGCAGTGTGTGGAGAAAGCTCATCTCTGCCCGGCCTTGCGGCACCAGCGCAAGCCAGGGGAGCTCTCGCAGTGTGCCTTCTTTTAGTCAGGTTTATAGTAGCTTTTAACAGAAATTTAAACAAAACTACAAGTTCTCTTAGCTGTGTTATGAATAGGTAGTCTTCCTATGCTCATAGAGAACACAGAGCAAAAATTTCAAAGTATACCCTTTTTAAAAAATTTGAGGTGGATTTGTATTACCTGCCGTAGATGTGAGTCAGGAGCTGAGCCTGGCCGAACACATTGTTCCCATCCGCTGTGCTGATCAGGTTATTTTACTGCAAGCTTAATTTCACCCTGGTTAATGAATTGGAGTATGTTAAAAGTAATTTCAGGTTAATACACTGAGATTGAACTACATAATCTTGCATAGCCCTTGCATGGCAGTCTGAATAGAAGCCTGTTAAGTGCTTTAAGACTTGCTGCGTCCCTAGATGCTGTAAAGTGAGGGAGGTTGAAAATGGGCTGGACAGCTTTTAAAGAGGATTCCGAGTGCTTCTTTATTCAGCCTGGAAATGGAACTGCCACAGCCCTTTTTTATCTCTTGGAACAACCACTGGTGTTTCTCTATCGCCTTTATGTGAGGATCTTGTCTTAGACAAAAGCAAATTTTGTAATTCTTACTTGGAAACACCAAAAGCGGAGTTACAGCAAGGTACCAAGACCTCATTCCTACCTGTAGCATGTGATTTTAATTCTGGGTTGAAATATCCTGAATTCAGATGTTTCCATCCAGACTTGAACTCTATAGCCTGAATTTATCACAAAGCCCACCATCAGTTGCTCACCTCAGACCATCTTTCAGTTCACTGATTCTCTACACTTCAGGGCACACACAGCGCGCCTCACGCTGTTCTCAAGCCAGTCATATTCCCCTGGTTCTCTCTCTCTCATGCACCAGTTAAAATGGAAGACAGGGAAAAACAAACAAACCAACCCACCCAAGGACTTCCTGCGTTCTTGCATTTCTTGTTTTCCCAGCCTGATTTGTGCTTCAAGGCAGATTGTGAACATTCAGCTCACACAGTCCAGCCAAAGCAGAGCAGCCTCTTGAAAACGCAGAGAATATGCTCTATACAAGTCTGTACTTCACAGAGTGTTCCCTGAACCAGCTCATGCGGCCTGAATAACGCAAAGGCCTGCAGTTTCCACATTTCAGCTGTAGCCCAAGTGGTATCTGCATTATAGTGGATAAAATGTTCATAGGCATTTCAGATGAAGTTTGCAAAGAACTTTGTGGGGAAAAAAGGATGCAGAAATGTATTTGTGAATTAATAATAGTCAGGTTTGTTTACTGATTTTTAACTGACCTGAATTTCTCTGTGTTTCCCGAATCCATCTGAGCATTAAATTGATTTGAATAAACCCCCATTCTTACTGACTCACCCTGGTCCGTGTCTGTAATTCAGTGCTACAAGCTTAGCTCCCTGNTCGATCTCGCAGCTCGGCCGTTCCGCTCCCACTGCTGTCGCGGCAGCTGCGCCTCCCCCAGGGCAAGGAACGTCCCGGGTTTCGCTCAAGTTCTCAGAAGGCGGCTGGGAGCC
>VWZY01000784.1:266527-281926 GCA_013399075.1 Chloroceryle aenea
CGGGGCCCGGTGCATGCCCGCGGAAACGGCTGCCAAGGCGCTGCCGCTGCCTGGGCTCCTTGCCTTGGAGTCGTCTGCGTCTGACCTGCCAGAGTTGGGGTGTATTCTTCACCCCTTCCTTCCCATTTTAGATGTCTTTTGTGAGGTAACTGAGCTCCTAGTCACTTAATTGTGCTGACATGTCAGCGAGCTCGGATTTTGCCGTTCTAAGAACGGGTTCTTTAGAGACAGTCCTTTGGGAATGGCAGCTGTAAAACAGAGGCCTCTGAGCTGACAAGAGCCAACAGTCGGGAGGCCTGGAACTGGAACTGTTTGCCAGCTTAACTTGTGTGTACAGCTGCTGTCACAGACGGAGACAGGAATGCCTAGTGTGCTTTAGGGGCAAATACTGGGCCAAGAATACTGTGCATTTAGTGGGCCACGGCTTTGCTTTCACCTCAAGATTTGGTCATCAAGGAAACTTAAGGGGGCTTCTTGGTGGGCAGGTGTAAGGGCATGACCTGGAGGTCCAAAGGTCTGAGTGGGAGCATGGAGGAGAGTAACATAACTACCACTGCGTCACAAACGCCGTCCGTTGGCCTTAAGATCAGATATGTCTGCAATGGGGAAGCCCTCAGTTACTGGGGACAGTGGAGCCACCCAGCCTGAGGACTTGCACTGCTCAGCAGCCCCCACAGCTGCACAGGGTTCCTGTGCTAGATAGACAAATTTATTGGAGCTTTGTCTCCACTGTGTCCAGTTCAGCTGCCTGATAAACCCAGTCAACTGCTCTGGAAGCAAACTGAAGAGGGAGGAAGATCTGAATTTTGTAGATTTTGTGTTGTACATAAATTGGGACTTAAGGCTTTCATGTCATTTAGGGAAAAAAAAAAAAGAAGCTTTTAAGCATGAAAGTTTGGTGTTTTCCCTACCACTTACCACGCAAAAGTTGCTGGGTTTTGCTTTTTAAGCAGGTCTCTGGCCTGATTTGGGCTCTCGCATCATATTTAATCACAGCCAAAGATCCAATAATTAAAAGCTACATGTAATTCAGATGCAGAATAGAAATCATCAAAAGACTACATTTTTTTTCCTGCGTGTTTGAAGAGGCAATTTCTTTAGGATATGGCTTATGTCAAGCAGGTCAGCACCTGTGTGAGTCCAGAGGATGGTTTGGTGCCTGACTGTGTGGAGCGGGCTGCTGCGACTTGCACCGGAGTTCAGCAGACCTCGTATTAGTATCTCATCTGGTCTTTCAGGGAATTGGTTTTGACCCATTCAGAAATAATTGCTGTGATAATATCTTGGGCTGGGTTTCTAGGAATTTTTGCTTGGAGGTTGTGGGGAGGCATCTTCTCTCTCCACGTCTCCAGCGTGTTTTCCTGCTGTGGTGTGATTCCTCAGTGATTCCTAGCTGCTGTCTTCTAATGAAAGTTGGGCTTTGGATACAGGAGTCCCTGAGTTTAAGCAGTCGCTCGGGTCAGCTGGCTGAGCAGCTTCCCTTGATGGGCCTGAAGTCTCCTCACCCCTAAAGTACAGCTAGTGAGTCTCCCTTGTGTCTGTCTCTAAGCCACCACAAGTCATTCCTGCAGCGTGCTTGGATACCCTTGATGAAATGGTACCCTCAGAGAAGATTGTGCTCTCCCGAGGAGAATGTGAGCTGCTTTAGAACTAACAGGGGACTCGAGTTAACCCTGCAGGGTGAGGGAGAGGGTAGTATTTCCACAGTGAGACTTTTAAAGTGGTTTGTGGGCAGCCAGCTCTAGGTGGCTGTGCTCGAGCAAGGGGTTGGACCAGTGGTTCTGTGAACTCGGCACAACTGACATCTTTGGAAAAAGTGAAGGCATATGAATGAAATGCCATGGGAGGGTAGCAGGCTAGACATGATTTGTTAGCACTAGTGGGCGAGTAGTCTGCTAGGATTTAAATACTTAAATTAAAATTCTTAAACCCCTTAAAGGGTCGAGACACGGGATGTTGTCTCGCACAGTGAACCAATACAAATTCCAATATTTGAACTAAGATAAATTCTGAAAAAACTCTGTTCTTTCTAAACTGAGCCTAATAGAAGCTCCAAATGCTTAAAATTGTTCTTCTGTCCAAGCATGTTAAAATGGTCACAGGAGGAGAGGGAAAGCACTTCGACCCTAGGTCTGCCACATGATGTGAAATGCAAGCACAGAATAGAGTCTCTGTCCCAAGGAGTTTCTGTTCTACTCACTCAAGTCCAAATTGGATAAGGTTGGAAGTACAGCAGGTCTCCTAAATGTTTATGCCGTGCAGGAACTCCCCTAGCACATACCTTATGTCCATGTTCACTTCCATCCCGCTCTGTGTTGGTCCTGGTTTTGGACAGCAGCTTAATTCTTTAGTTTGACACTGGTCACACGAGTGTTCCTGCGTGGAAATACATAGTGAGCATCAAGGCACCTAATAAGCTGGGAAGTTCTGCCTGAAACAAGGTGCTCTGCAGTGTGATACTGTGCTGCATGCTGTTACGATCAAACATTATCTGAATGTTTAGAGAATTTTCCTTCTTGAGATAATTTATTAGGTTAAAGTGCTCGGAATATGAGGTAGCTTTGGAGGCTGCTTCTGATTCTACACATCAGAGCTACCAGAAACCTAGTATTTCAAATAAGAGTTAATTCTGTTTTCTGAAGGAGACCGAGTCTGTGGTGCTGTTTTGTTGCTTATCAGATGTTAATGGTGTTTCTTACTATGCTTGTTAATTTCTGGCAGGTCTTTCACCTCTACAAAGAAGCTTTGTTGCCAAGATTCATTCTGAAAATGACCTACGCTGCTGGCTGCAGATGTCTGCAAATGTAGAAGCTGATAAACAGCATCTCATTCCCTCCCCTGACTTTCCTGTTTCCTGTGGAATTTATACTTCTAAGTATTTTTAAAACTAGACCTCCTTTGAAGACATTTGGATTACAACTGTGAGCATATCTATGCAAAGAGATGAGCTAGCCTGAGCAATTTTGAGGTATGTGTGCTTACTGTGGCTTACAACAAATGGGGGGAAAAGGCCATCTGATTACAGGGCGAAGAGAACTCCAGGCATATTCTGTACATCCAGGTTGATCTGCACCATCATTCCTGGTGCTGGCAATGGATGCACATTCGTACATACCCACAGCCAGGCACTGGGAGCACCAGAGTACTCAACCAGCCTTGTTTGGACCTGCTGTAGGATAGTGAAAAGATTCCTTTCAGCAGAGGAGGATGATGTATGACTCGAGCCTTCACTGCACAGACATTCAGTTCTTAAATGCCACCAAGGCCTGCAGAGATCTTCTTCCAACCACTTGACTGACATTAAGAAATGCACCTGAAGGGTGATGGTGGTTTCTCTGGGTTAGATAAAGCATTCAAAGTAGAAGAAACCTGCCTTGAATGGCAAAGCATCTCCAGTGAAGCCTGGAAAAGGAGTAGGTCTTGCTTGGCTTCCTGTGCTAGGGTGGTCTGTTGCACAGTTCCTGTGCACAGTGGTCTTTTTGCTGACAGAGCAAAGTCTTGTCGGGCAATCGGCCTGCTAGGTACAAGACAAGCGGAGCTGGGTGGGCTTTGCTGTGTGACTGTGCAGCATTGTCCCACCCAGGTAACAGAGGATGGAGGACCTGTGCTGTTCAGAAAGTGCAGAATGTAACCCGTTGCACAGCTGTATTTTGCCTTCAGGTTTTAGCTGTACTTTTCATACTGAATTCTAAGCCTGGAATGAGGAAGTCAGCTAACTTCCTCTGCATGGGCTTAGTGTACACTGCTAACATCTGCTGACTCTCCTAAACTACTTGGACATGGTGGTTCTTTCTGTGATGCAGATACTCATACTAACGCTTCAGGGCAGAGGCAGCCATCGGTTAATTGTAGCTGCAGCAAAAGGTGGTTGAATGCATCTTTGTCTTCTAGAAGAGACTTATTGTACATTAATTTGTTGGGTTTTTTAATTAAAAAAAGGCAAAAAACCCACTAGCAGCTGTGCTGAAGGCAGATACAGGACTGAATCATTCAGCATGCCATGATGCCAGACACGCTTTTCTTAACAGCTCTTGTTCTTGAGCTGCAGTGATTCAGGCTGAGATGATACTGGAGGGACATGGGTCTAACCTACCTACCTGTCTGGCTTGGTATCCTGGTGGTGTTCCTGGAACAGGAAGGCAGAGTGGACTGTCTGCAGTGCTTGTGTGGCCAGTAGTGAGCAACGAGTGCTGTGGCTGAGGGGATCCTTCTCTCACTGCAGTTACTCCTCCTGTCACTCCCCTGCGAACGGAGCTCGGGGTGAGCCAGACAGCTTGGTGTGTTTCTTTATCCTAAGTGGGCAGAACTTCATGCAGGTGGTGGGTGAGGAGAGATCTGTGAATGTTGTTTGTCTTAAGGCATTTCCCCATAGCATCCTCATGGCAAAACGAGGGAGTACAGGGTAGATACATGGACACTGAGGTGGGTGAAAACTGGTACAGACAGTTTCCACCTCAGTGTCCACATACCCAGCCTGCACTTCCCCAGTTTGTCCCTGAGCTTTGTGGTCAGAGTGGCAGGAGGTCCCGGTGTAGGCCCATCAGCTGTGAAGCACCCCAGGAATTGATACTGGGTCCAGTACTGTTTAACTTCTCTGTCAACAGCCCGGGTGGTGGGGCCAGGTGCACTGTGAGCAAGTTTGCAGATGGTACACGGTGAGAAGTTGCTATACCAGATGATTGTGCTGCCATTCAGAGGTACCTGGGCAGGCTTGGGAAATACAGACAGGAACCTCGTGAAGGTCAGCATCAGGAAATGTGAAGCCCTGCCCCTGGGGAAGATCACTGCATGTTGCAGGTGGTATGCCCTGTATGGGCCATGCTGTATACCTGTATACGTGCTGGGGGCCCAACGGGCTGGAAAGCAGGTCTGCAGAAAGTGACCCTGGGGGTTCCAGTGGACACCTAAGTTGAAGAACAGTTCTATAAGGAGCTGTTAACATGGGTCTTGGTTTTGGCTCTGGTCATAATCCCGCATCTCCTCAGTAACAGGCAAACTTCAGCCTTATTTCAAACAAATCTACTCCCTTTTTGTGCTGCTTTAGGTGTAGATTTTGTGGATGCTTTTTTTCACGTGGACTCTGCTATGAATGTGGGAGGAAACATTCTGATTTTGGCTGAGGCTTTAAATATATGACTACTTGATGCCTACTGGCAAGCAAGTCATCCAGCCCAATTTCTTTATGCCAAAATCACCGAATTAACTGCTGTCTTTGTGCAGTTGGCTGTGGAGGTGGATACTGAAGAGCTAGCATATTTGCGTGCGTGGCTGCTTCGCTGTGCTGTGTTTGTGCAACTTGTGTGTGTTCTTTCTAAAAGAGGCATAATTAGGTCTATTAGAAGAAAAGGACCATAGATGGACATCACTATTTTTATTGCTTAAATCTGAAGAATGTGGGCCTTGACTCCTTTTAAAAGCCTTCTCAAGACTAGCCAGATAGAGTTGAATGAATCTCCCCTTGCAGTGAAATATTCATCATGTCTGTGCCCAGAAATGCAATTAAAAGTAAATGTAGGGCAGCGACCATGCTTCTGGTATTTCCAAATGTGCCCTGAAAAGGTCCCGTTTCATTGGGCAAGCACTAAAATGACCCTTGGCATTCTTGTGCTGCGCCTGTTCAGGTTGAGTGGACAAAGCGGGGCGGTCACAGCTCCCATGTGGTTGCAGCTCCATCCGCAGCCGTCGTGGGTTCCATTTCCGAGTGGCTGGTGCTGTGCTGTAGCGAGGAGCTGCAGCTGCCGTGGGTTCCTTCCTCAGCCTGCACGGGGGCTGCAGGACGGGTACTTGTGACTCTGCTTGGTTTTCTTCCTGAGGCACAAGGGCTGGTTTGCTGCTGTTTCTACCTGCTTTGATACGTATGTACTCGGTTATGCTGTTCCAGAAGGAAAACTCAGGCTGTGCTTGAGCTCCCTGAGTGTTGGAGAAGTGGCTATAATGAGCCAAAGTTAAGAACACATGTTGCCTGTGTCCTGCTTCTGTTGGCAGCTGCCAGCAGATTCTTAGGAAGGAGTGCTGGTAAGGAGGGCATTTTACTGGTGGTCCCCTCAGCCTCTGTCAAGCGCTGGCTGAAGAACTCCAAGTGTTGTTTAATGGGCACACTGAATGACTTGTTTTCAGTGCTGCGGGGAGGGACTTCCTAATGCTAATTAGGAGAAAAGGGGCCATTTAAACAAACCAGCTCCAGGTTAAGGCCATTACTGTTATACTAATATAATGTAAGAGTTGCACTTAATTAAAAGCTCCCTGGACCAATTCACTTGAAGAAAGATCAGCAAGGACAGTTTTCTGCTGAAGAGCAGGGATAAAACAGTTGTGTCATGAATAGGAAAGAGCGTGGAAGTGGTAGAGCAATGCAAGCCATCAGTTTGTGAGTTCTGTTAATCCTGCAGTGAGCTGTCGGGTTTTGCAGCCTGCAGGCAGGTTTTTCCAGTGACTGTGGTCTCGGGCAGTAGAGCTTTTCGGGCATCCCTCTCAACAGCGTGGGGGCAGCTGGCAGGGGGCAGCTGGCAGGGGGCAGATGCGTATTGGTGCTTGGGAGTCCCAGGCCTCACACCTACAGGGGGTGGAGGAGGCACGGGGTGGTGGAGGCACGGTGCTGTTCAGAGTGGGGGCGTCAGCGTCCGAGGCACAGGGTGAGCATGGTCGCTGGGGTTTTGCATGAGTAGACTTTTCCCCATTATTGGGACTGAATATGATTTGAGTTAGTCTTTTTAAACTGGTCCAAGTCAAACTCCTGCTTAAAGTCATTTGTTGCTAAATATCACTGGGAGGCTTTTCGTACACCTCAGGCCAAGAGCACGTGAGCCAAGGGGAAGGGCCTTGTGATTTTGCTGAGATGAAGGATAACTTCTTTTGATCTGTCTTTTAGTCTCAGTGAGTTGAGTCAACACTTCTCAAAGATCAGAGAATTAATACTGGTTTTGAGTCATCAGGGGGAGTATTCTCCCAGTCCATGCATCTACTTTCTTCTTTCACAAGTCATTGTAAATATGATATTGCAAAATGTGGGGCTAAAGGCACAGGTTCCAATCGCATGTGGTGTGGGTTGGTGGTAGATCATATCTCTCTTTACAAACCTGCTAATTTAACTTGCTTTACCCTCTTACAACGCCAAGCCTGGAATAATCCTTTCTTTTAGAACCAGAAGTGCTAAATCTTGCCACCTTCTGTGCTGGCATTGTCACAGATGAATCTGTGAGGAGTTAAAATAAGAGGCCATCTCCCTTTTTTTTTTTTTATTTCCCCCTCTTTTTTCCTCTTTTATAGCATTCTTAAATATATAATGCTTAAAATAGCTGTAGCGTAACCTTTTGTCTTCTCTTGGAAGTGGAATGAAAATACCTGTATTTCCACTTTGTGGTTCACTTGCTCCTGACATTTGAGTCAGCTTTGATACATTGGAAGTGGCAGCATCTCCTGGCAGACAGGCACTGAAGATAAGAGCAGCTTTGATCTCCCCCCGCACCCTGGAAAGGTCCTACCCGAATGTTTGGCACAGCCTGGTGATGTTGCTTTTTTACAGAGGCAGGAGAATTGGATCCAGATAATGCAAATGTTAATAGGAAAAGTGGATAGTAGAGTGCAGCTGACCACAGAAACGTTTGAGATGCTTCAAGGAATGAAATCTGTTCCTGTGAGAGACCTCTTTAGAGGGGGAAGCTGAAAGAAACTGAATTACTTCTTTTCACCTTTGCAGGTGTAAAATTCCTTTGTGGCTTGAGGTGGGCATTTATTGTTGCTGTACTGCTCTGAAGAGGCTCAGTGTAGGCTCCTGCCAGGGAAGCAGTTGCCTCCATAGCTTGTCTTAACCACGTCAGCAAAGCAGTCGTGTCTGTGGCAGTGAAATTGGAAGGTTCTGCTGCAGTGTCCCTGCAACAGTGAAAAGTGGTAAAGCAGTGATTGAAACAGCTTCTTCAGTGGCTCGCTTTGACAAAGAGGACTTGGTGTGTGAAGCTGTGTTTGGAGTGAGACACACCTTTAGGAGTCTGTATTGCTGTAGTGGTTCTTCCTTGTCCTGCTCCACGTAAGCCTGGAGCTTTCCCCTTCTCTGAGCTGAGAGGGGAGCGTTATGTCGATGCATTTCCCTGAAACATCATATACCTGAACTTCACCCTCTTGCCATCCTCTGGGCTGTGGGGCTTGCAGCTGGATTCTGCTCCTGGCCTCAGGGAGTGTGACTCCAGGATGGACCTGGCACCGGTGGGTGTGGGATATTGCCTCCCTCTTGGTCCTTGACCATCACACAGCAATTGCTTATGGCTTAGTGTAGAGAGTAGGTCACGGCAGTGAAAACTCCACCCCCAGCACGCTGATCTTCACTGCTTCTCTACTCAGTTGTGAGCTCTGGCTTCAAATGGTGAGGAGGCATCTAGTGAGAAATGACTTGCTGCTAAAGGCAGTGTTAGTACATCTCTTGTATTCCTTATCTGCTTGTTCCCTGTTTTCAGAGCATACAGAAGAGAGCACACAGAGCTCTTTTCTTTGTGGAAGACCCAGTATTTTGAATATTTGCTTAATGCTGCTTCACCCTTTTCTTTTAGGGAAGGTAATTTCTTTCTTTACAAAATGTGGTATTTGAACTGTAGAAATAAAATTATTTTTGTTTTGATGAGGCCTCACTGAATGTCCTGTGAGTCCCTGTTTCTCCAGCTCCTCTGGCTACGCCATAGCTTCAGATCTGAGGCTTTTGAGAACACCATACTGGAGTAATTGCTCACTGTCTCTCTACTGCCTGCCTTTAACCTTATCCCAAAGTTGTTATAACCAGCTCTTTGGTCAGGTTCTTCCCCAGTTCTGTTTTCCTCCAAAGCCAAGTTAATTTTTTTTGGGTTGGTTCACATCAGAGCCCTGGAAACAGCCGTGCCTATGACAGCTGAAATTGTGGGATGTCATGCTGTGGGACTGAAAATGGGCCATGGAGGCAGAAGAAGTTGGAAATTCTTTAAACTGTTGTTTCTGTTGTTATTCTTGTATTGCAAAAGGCCAGCCTCAGATCCCTGCTTGAACTATGACTGGAGATGGTCCCTTCGTGTGCCCTCCAGTGAAGCACTGAGTTCAGAACATGCAGTGGTCTGGTTTGTACAACGTATGAACATGGCTACAACTTTTTTCCCCTCTAGCAAAAAGCAGAAATGTTCTTGAGGAAATGCTGCAGTTTGGCTTTCCTTTCAGTCTGGTTTTGAAGAAGAGTATTGAGGATGTGGCTTTTCTGAAGCGGATCTCTGTATCAAGTGAAAGTGTCAGCGGTGGGTCGCCCTGCGGCAGCGTGCAGCTGGGAGCTGCAGCCTCTGGAACTCCTTCCACAGTGCACGTGTTTGTGGTGGGCACAACGTAAAACCGCTCTCTTTTAACCTGCCCTGCTAAAAAGAACTACTTGGTCATGGGCGAGTTTCCTCTAATGTCTGCTAAACCAGATGGTCTTTGTAAGCATTCTTTGTATGTATCAAGACCTATCACGTTTGCTTTCCTTCTAAGATACCCGCAGGCTGCATTTTTAGCGTTGTCTCTGAACTTTCGAGTGCACTCATAAAAAACTTCTGGACAATTTGTATGAAGGATGTAACTGTGCATGTTGCCAAATCAGAAGGCTCTAGTTAAATCTCTCTCTAACCTTGTTTTAGCTTTCTTCAAGCACTGGTTTTATTAATTGGATGGAGTCTGTGTGTAGCCTTTATTTTTCAAGTGGTTTGAGTGGATTCCAGCTGTGGTCTGTTCGTGACCAACTCAGAAGGTGGCAGCAGTGAGATCGTGTAGGTGTGACATTAACTTTATAAAGGGTAACTTTTACATGTGGTTCTTTGCTCCAGAAGTCTTACGTAACATGAGAAGTCACAGTAATTCAGTACAATGTGGGAGCATTCCAAGGGTAAATTCATGGGCTGCTCACCTGCTGTGGTGATGGAAACCTGTAAGTGCCTTATGTAGCCAATAAATACATCAGGGTGAAGGGAATGCTTTAAAGATAACCAGTCCTTTCCAGAAGGAAGAACAGGAAGCTCTGCTGAGCTGTGGAACCAGTAACATTGCCCCACGGTCAGACTATTATGGAATACCAGCTCTGGATGCAGCACAACAGTCTTGAAAGTCCTCTAATAACTTTGCAGGTCGCAAGCTATAGAAATATGGCTGAAATATTTTGTTTTGATTCCTCTGTGATGTTTCCAGCATGTACCAAAACCAGATTGACCATGTATTGGTACCTCAGCATGGTTCTTAATTTTGGAGAAGTCTTGACCTCTGCTTCATAGCCTCGATTCAGTCAACAATGTAAAAACTGAAATACAGGAATGTTCAGAGAGAGGTGGAGGAGATTTCAGTGGCAATTGGTTCTATTGCAAAGCACCAGTAACATTTCTGGAAACCATCCCCTCAGCTTTAAGCCTTTGCAGTTTCCTAGTAAAGAAGGAAAATTTACCTAATCTTTGCTATTTGTGTTTATGGTTCTTACACTGTTAACTTGCAGCTTTGCAGAACCATCAGTCTTGATGCTCACAGCAGTCAAGGAGCTGTACTTCTTACAGGGCAGCCGTAATTTAGAGGTTGCCTGGGGTGGTACTGAAAGGGCTTGATCCTGGCAAGGGTGTATTCAGGAAGATGTTCCTTAAAGTAATCTAGGCAGAGAGGGATCTGTCACTGGTAGAGAGTGGTTGGTGTCTGGTCATCTGTGACTTGAGTGCAGTTTTCTCTTATCTGCAGGATTAATATTTGCGCTTTCAGGGTCAAAAGGCCACGTGCATGTTAGCTGTGTTGGTCAGTAGTGTTCAAGTTCTAGAAAGGAGCTGTTCCAGCAGGATGTGGATCTGAGGAGAGGCTGATTTTTGAACGTCTGTGAGCACGCTACCCTAGCATGGTACGAGTCTGCACTAACAGATGCAGCAGTAGAAAAGGTGAATATATTTGGCTGTGCCAAAGCATAAAATCCTTCACTGATGAACCTTCTGAAATGACCGTTTGTTAATGTGCATGGGGAAGGTGTGGGAAAAGGTGACTCCCTCCCTCCCGAGGAGAGGAATGCTTAATGCCTTCTGAGTGACCTCAGGAATCTGCTCCCTCCCCCTTTTCCTTGCGGCATACTCACCCCTAACAAACAAGAGGATGGACTGTGTGGATCTACTGTAGGCTTGTGAGGATTCCAGGGAAGAGGTTGGATGTCTCGTGCTTGGTAGAGGCTCCGACATAGTGCTGGTTTTGTCCCTGAATGGCTTAGAAGTGTTATTAAGTTGCTCCTTGGTGATGGGCATGTTATTAATACATGAACACGCTGCCCGCCTGAGGTTTTCTGTTCTTTGATAGCCATACAAGTGATCTGTGGTTTATTGTCTAGGTCATGGGGCTACTAAACGAAGAGTTGATTAACAGTGCATGTGTCAATTGATTTAAATTAATCCTTTTAGGAGGGTAATACATCTGGCTACCTTTAGAAGGTAGAGTGGCTTGGCACTCTGAGTTACTCTTGACTGATACCTGTGCGTGTTGCCTTCAAAGGAATCTCAAGTGTTTGGCTCTGTTGTAAAGCATTTTACGTTCCCTGGCACTGGCATCAGCGTTGCCCCCTTCTCCAGCTGGCTTGTTCCTGTTCTGCACCTCGGAAGAGATCAGGCTCACAGGCTGACTTGCTCACGATCTCTTAGCAAGACTGACAGCTGGTTCAGCCCAGGGTGTCTGGTCCCCCAGCCTGTGCTGCAGCCACCAGACTGTCCTGCTGCCACTACGGTATGAGAAGGGAGAGCAAGGACAGCAGAGTTGGCATCCTTCAGCTGACTTCCTTCTTGGCTTCTGGATAATGTTGGGAATAGGTCAGAAAACTTGGGAAATCATTAGGCAGAAATCTTGTTATCCTACTATGTTTTTGCTTGCCCCACAACACTGAGGGCTTTGGAAACAGGCTGCAGGTCTCTTGCTTTGCCCTGTGTCCCTTGTTCCTGTTGAGGTGGCAGTTTCAGTCTGTACAGAGGGTGCAGACTCCTTGCTGGGAGTGCTCTGGATGAATTTGGTGTGTTCCACAGGGCACACTGCCTGTGCCCCTTGCTGCTTCATCACAAGCAGCTGCCTTTGGGCTGTTCCCCCTTTTCTAAATTCCTAGATGCAGAATCTCACCAGAAGTTTTGCTTGCTTTGTACACACTCGAATCTGTTTTTTCCCCTCTCCTCTCCCAGCTGCAGTGTTTAATACGCCAGGTCTGGTTTTGTCTTTCAGTGTGCTCTTCCAGCCATGCTCTGTTTCTGTTCCTGCACAAAGCACTGTCGGTGGCAGGATGGTGCCAGGTGGGGAGCCTTGTATATAACTGTATATACATATATGTATGTTGTCCCCTTTTTTTCTTTTGGACTTCACTAGAATTCCAGCATATATTTTCTTGGGTGAATTTTGGAGGTGGAGGAAGAATTAGGTTTTGAAAACTAATGATACCCTTTCTATTAAAACCAGTATTGTTTTCTTATCTTTTTTTTTCCCCTCTATTCTGCCATCTTAAGTGTGTTGTTTGCATTTAATTCATTCTTGTATGTCTGTTTCTTCCATTCTTGCCCAAGTTCTCCCCTCTTGACTTTTTAAAAGTTGTTCTGCTATACTATAATAGATAAATATACCTGTTTGTCCAGCTGTTGGGTACTCATGTCATTGTCCANGGGTACTGTGGTCATTGTCCAGTTGGTTTTTTTGGGTCAGATTATTTGCCCTGTTACTGTTGTCCTCCTCTCTGAATGTTTTCCAAACCACACCTCACTTGGATTTCCCACTCATTCTGTTTTTTCATGAGTTCTTCTCTCTGACATGTTTACTGTGAACACCCAGAGCTGTCTCTCCCTGCTTGCTCTGCTACTTGATGCTGCNAGTTTTTCATGAGTGCTCTCTGACATGTTTAGCTGTGAACACCCAGAGCTTGCTCTGCTACTTGATGCTGCTGAACAGCGATGCTTTTAAAATACCTCCATCCTCCTGTGGATATAAACCACTTGCTAGGGTTCCCCAGTCCCATAATATGGGGTTTCTCCAGTGTGTGACTATTGCCTCTCTGGTCTTTCTTGCTGAACAGAATCCATTTTGGGATGAGTTTCTCAATCTGGGATTTCTGAGACTAAGCTGGGCTGTTTCTTAGTAAGAACAGTCTTAGCCTGAAGGAGCTCAACAGTGCATTGGCTTTTTTGCCAAGCAGTAGGAATGGGAAGCACCTCTTACCTAAGATCCCTGCTAACTGTGGACTGGAACTCTATGATGAGCTATGAAACTGACTTGTTTATGGAACAAATGTGAGGATTCCTGAGGTGATTGTACTTCAACATTCATGTTAAGGGTTAGAGAAGTTAAAACACAGTGTAAATAATGGACATGTGAAATATTCTACAGAAAGGCAGAATCTTTTCTGTTCTGCTGAAAATAATTTTTTTCTTCCCTATTTCTACAGTCGTGTACTTTTTGTACTGTAACACGTACTCCAGTTGCAGCTAATTCAGCTCTGAGCTGGGTTTCAGTGGTAATTTCAGAGTTCGTTTTGTTTACAAATAACTGCTTTTGAAGAGAATTTATTAAACTGGTGCATTTAGAATAAAACTTTATTTNATCTTAAGTGTGTTGTTTGCATTTAATTCTTTCTTGTATGTCTGTTTCTTCCATTCTTGCCCAAGTTCTCCCCTCTTGACTTTTTAAAAGTTGTTCTGCTATACTATAATAGATAAATATACCTGTTTGTCCAGCTGTTGGGTACTCATGTCATTGTCCAGTTGGTTTTTTGGGTCAGATTATTTGCCCTGTTACTGTTGTCCTCCTCTCTGAATGTTTTCCAAACCACACCTCACTTGGATTTCCCACTCATTCTGTTTTTTCATGAGTTCTTCTCTCTGACATGTTTACTGTGAACACCCAGAGCTTGCTCTGCTACTTGATGCTGCTGAATAGCGATGCTTTTAAAATACCTCCTGTGGATATAAACCACTTGCTAGGGTTCCCCAGTCCCATAATATGGGGTTTCTCCAGTGTGTGACTATTGCCTCTCTGGTCTTTCTTGCTGAACAAATAACTGGTTTTGAAGAGAACTTATTAAACTGATGCATTTAGAATAAAACTTTATTTGAATGAGGTTTAACTAAAATCTAATGTGCCAAGTCATTTTCAGACTTTCCATCTTGATCTTAGGTACTTGACCAATTTTTGAAATGTTTGTGTTACAAAGTACTTGATGAAGAAAAGTGAAAGTGGGGAGAAACTTTTTCTTCCCATAGACGGTTTATCTGTCTGGAGCAAAACAGTGCCAGCAGTACTTGATTCATTTCTGCCCCCACGTGCTCTCTAATACGCGTGTGTAGTGTTTGTGCTGAGCAGTAAGAGCCGTTGGGGGAGCTTCTGACAGAAGGTGAGAGGTCTGGTTTGTGTGTCAGTGAAGGCTGTGGCTCACGAGGGAGGAAATACAAGTAGTTTTCATGACGTTGCATCTGAAAGCCCATCTGTGGGTACTCTGAAAGCAGACTCTGCAGTAGAAAGTCTGGGAATTAGTTTGAGTCAAAACCATCTGTTGACCTGCAGGGTCCTGTACTGCTGCTGGCCTTATTGATGAAGACCTCACAGGCAGCAGCTCTTACCCTGCTTGTAAACAGACAATAACCCCGAAACTAAACAAAAGCAACAGACAGGAATGGCTGTGAAGTNTCCTGCTTGTAAACAGAAAATAACCCCGAAACTAAAGCAACAGACAGGAATGGCTGTGAAGTGAGCGGCACCTCAAACGTTACCAGTACTGCACACGTTGTGCCTGGTTCCCCACTCATACTAGTGCAGAAATGTAACTTCTGTGTCAAGATCTTTTTCAAAAAGGCGTTAATTTGGTTTTCCCTAAATTCCTCATATTTTCTGTCATCACTTTCTTCATATTCTAGCATCCCACTTCAGTGGCTGTGATTAGCATTTTCTTTATCTCAGCTGTCTCTTGGAGGTGGGAGTCTGGCATGTAATAAAATAATCAGTGTCCCAGTTGTGCAGAGTCTTGTAGTAATCTTGAGTGCTGATGTATTCTGAAGCTGGCGCCCCTGTTTTCAAGAACTAGTTGAGTAATAAATCACCTCTGGAAAATCTGGGAGATGTAGCTGTTTCAGGATAGTATGTGAGTCTGGCTGGAGAAATGCAGTCGTATCTGCTCTCGGCTCTCTTCTCCTCATCCTCTGCTGTGTTGTTCTAGCAAGCATCTGGGCTGACCTTGGGCTTGTTGCAGAGACATTAAACAGGTTATCAAACTGCCCTTGAAATGCTCCTCTCCCTCCTTGGGAGCGGAGAGCAGGGCCGGGAGGGTGTGCTGGGCACGGTGTGCTGGGCACGGTGTGCTTTGCCGAGCTGGGGCTCCAGCCTCGGGATCCTTCCTGCTGGTCCCGCACCTGGCGCGCTGCCCGTGGGGCTCTGCCCTCAGTGACGGCG
>VWZY01000784.1:294144-306134 GCA_013399075.1 Chloroceryle aenea
TAAATATGCCTGTAGTCAATGTCTGTCTTACTCCTGATCCAAAGTTTCTGGGGTGCCACAGATTTGTCATTAGGCTTCTTCTTTCTCCAGCCTTCTTATTTCATGTGACAGGATCACTTTTCAGCTGACTCCTGAAACCTACACTTTCCATGCTTGTAACTGTGTTACATCCCCACACACCCCACACTGCCAGGAAGCCTTAGGAGGTTAATCTCCTCAGAATATTGTAGTGTTACCAACCCAGGAGGGTTCTGGGTTTTTTTGGTTGTTTTAGACTTTCCCCCCCGTGTTTCATGTGGAAAATGCTGCAGAGTTTTGGAGACAAGAGTCTTTATCTCTGTCCTCTTCTGCAAAGCCCCCTGAACAAGGTTGGGAGTTGGGGAGGGAGTGAGGGAGCTCCCTGGGTGATCGGGTCTGACCGAAGCAATTCGTGCATTGTCTGGGCTGTTAAAAGGTGGTGGAGCCCCCTGCTCAGTGTGGTCATACAGTTTCCAAGAGGTTCCCTTCCATACAAAAGCAGCGTAATAAAACCTCTTCTGTATCTTTACAGCACTAGTTTGTGAAGGAAGTTTGGCAAGTCTGGGGCAGCTGAGTTACCGCGGAGTGGGCTGGTCCCGTTCAGGCAAACCCCAGAGCTCTGGTACCATTTTAACTTTGCCTGTAAACAGATGGACACTGTCAGTTTTAACTCATGTTTGTATGGTTTTCCAAAATAATGAGTACTGGGTGAGCCTGATTCTGTGTGGTGCTGAGATCCTCTGCTCCCAGTGGGAATTAAGGACACTGAGTACTTTGTGGCGCAAGGGAGAGTAAATTCTTAATAATCCTCTGCGCACAAAATATTTTCAGTTCACAGCATTGTTCCATTCTCTGTTGTCTCCCTTTGTTGTTGAAGTAGAAGGTCGGAATGTTATCCCAAAAACACAGATTCAGTGTGTTTTAACATGTCATTTACATACATTTGCATGTGTAATAATCTTGCTGGCTTTGTATAGAAACTGAGAAATGAGATTGTCGTAGCATGGAAAATAAGGTAATAATTAAAGTCTTACTGAGATACTTCACTTGGGCTTGGATTTCAAGCAGGCTAAATTTAAATATTTTGTCATAAATCTTTTCTTGCAGAGGTAGCCCACTGAGCTGAATAATCGGGGTTGTAGTGGTCTGAGTCTGCACGGGTGGGTCCTGCTTTGTTTACTGGACTCGGAGATTTCTTTGGGGTGATGAGTTACATTGGAAGACACGGACTAAGAGATCGGTATTCAGGGTCCAGAGATACAAAGTGACAGGACTTTGGTGAGAAATTGTCCACGCGACCTTTTATGAGCACGGTGGTGGTGACAACGCAGGGCAGCCAGCAGCTCTGAAGTTCGTTCTAGTGGCCGTTAGGAGGGCTGATGCTTGCCGAGCCATGTCCTGCTCCCCTCCCTGCTGGCAGGCAACGCGTGGGAATGAACCACCGACAATAAAGGCAAGACATACCCTGAAGTCTTGTCGTAGCTTCGGTAGAATTCCAAATGCTTTGGGTGCTTTCAGGCAATAGCTGTGCCCGCAGTTCCCANAAACCTTTTGACATTGCTAGGGGTTTATGTAAAAAAAAAAGGTGAAAATCATTACACATGTGCAACACCTTGGTAGTTTTGGCACTGAGATCTTTATATGGCCTGCTGTCCTCTGGGCTTGCACAGCAAGCTTTGGTGCTAGAGCAGGGTGGTGGTGAGGCCGGTTTATTCAGGCAGGCTTTGTGTACCATGGAATGCTTTGGAATAGTTGGTGATAGCCCTTGACTGACACCTTCTGGTATTACTAAGAAGGTAAACTAACTTGAATTAATCTTCAGTGTCTAGTGCATTTGCAGCCTTCTGCCTACATAGGTCCAAATATTTCCAGGATGCAATTTGCTTGCCTCAGGGATACAGGAATAAGAAAAAGGATTTGCTGTTCTGCAGCAAGATCCCTGTAAGGCAGCTTTCCAAGGCACTGCTCATTTCGGTTGCTGATTCCAGTGCTTCCTCATGCTCTTCTCAGTGTTGATGGCCAGATCTCATAAATACTTCAAATATCTTTGGATTTTTGTTAACAGCTGAAATCTGTGTTCTGTTATTGTCCACATCTTGAAAAATGTCTGCTTATGCTTCTGGAGTAGCAGTTTCCAGTCTTTAGTCTGCAGACTCCTCAGTGCTGATTCCAGTGCTGATGTCAGCCCCATGAGTATCAAAAACCTACTAGCAGTCAGCTCGCATTTCTTAGTTCCTTCCAAAGGCTTTTGAAGTGCTTGCGGTGGTCTGCGAACCACACATGGACATAAACAAGGTAGCGTGTTCCCCTGGGACCCCCCTCAGTGCGCCTAGCAGAGCTGTGGAAGAACAGCTACTCCAACTGTAAATAGCCCTTCAAAGCAGTAATTTATTTGCCAGAAACATTCTTCACAAACTGGCTTTTTCCCAAACACCCTGTGACACACCTGGGGCAGCTGCATGTGAAAAGACAAAAAGGATGGTGGTTTTTATAACATGAAAGTCTGCTGTGGCTGGAAACAACGTCTGAGATCCAGAAAGGATCGCTGAGGTGTTGACCCAGTTCCCAAAAGAGCCAGCTTTCTTCTCAGGGTCACACTGTGATGTTTGCTCTCCCTTTGCACTTTTGTAGGTGGTGAAGATATTTAGGTTTTTTTGTAACTCGTCTGGAGTAGAAGATTTTGTAGCCTTGGCTTTAAAGGACTGCTTTTATATTGAAAATAAGTTTTGTTGTATAAATAAGTCAGGTTAATCTCAAGCACTTCTGAAAATGGGGATTTTGCTTCCAGCATCTGAGTCATTAAAGCAGCACTAACCTTGCAGAGCTACTGTAAAGGGAGACCTCTTATTCACGTGGTAGGGTACAGCTGGAGTTACCTGTACCTTGACAACCTGGATGGATTGGTGTGCATGGAGCATTTCAGCACAACAGCAATTTGTTCCCCTTCTTCAAAGGGGTGCTGCAAGCACCTGGAGGTGCAGAGCTGGGCTTCCAGGGGGTGTGACTGGACAGCTCGTGTCAGGGCGATGGACGCAGCCCAGCCGGTGCGTGGGGCAGCCAGCGCTGGCTGCTCCCCTGCGGGAGAGAGGACGCAGCTGTTGGCCCTTTGCACGGGGTAGGGTTTTGTTGTTTGCATCCTGCAACGAGATAAGGTCCTGGCAGGCCACTGTAAGGACAGCATTGCAGATTGAGGTAGGAGTAGGTTGAGGATTGTTTCACAAGCTCAGAAATCAATCTTCAGTTGGTTAAGTGCTCTGGCAGACCGTGCTGTACTGGGTGCTGCTTTTCTCTGGCTGGTACCAGTAACCTTTGTGAAGCACAGCAGCGATGTGAGGCTCGAAGCCCTGTGGATGGGCAAAGGGGACACACAATAGATATAAGGAGAGACAAGAATTTAATGTTAATATAATTGACATTTTAACAGTCTGATAATTATTAGTCCAGATCCAATTGTTACAGAAAAATAATAAAAAAAGAATGCTGTTAAGATTGTTATGCACACACTTCTTAGCTGATAATCCCTTTCTTGGGGTTCTGTTCACCCTTCCACTGCTGCTCCAGGTCCCCCAGCTGGTGATTTTGTTCTGGTCAGGGTGGAGCTGTGTGAATACGGCAGCAGGTTGTCAGCATTTGGAACCCAGCACTGACTGGTGACCCGAGCAGTTAGGAAGTGTGCTGAAGCAACTTTGCCCACGTTATCTTCAACTCTGGTGATGTCACCGAAGTTAAAGATAATGCTTTGTTTGCTTGTTCACCGTAGCAACACTGTGTATGATAGTTACTGTGCTAGTAACGAACACTATGGCAACTCGGAAACATTTAAAGTGATTTCTAATTGCAGGATTGACTGCAATAGGTATTACATTTATCTGTGATTTGTAGCCATTTTTGCAAGTGTCACGAGTGCTTTTTGAAGCTTCCTGGAGCGGCTGTTCCGCAGTAATTCTAACTGCAATAGAGTTCAAAATTCAGGTTAAAATAATAACCTTGGCATTTCCATTCCAGCAGCCCTTATGCCTCCGTTTGCTGTTTTCTGATGAAGAAGTGGCTGGTGGAGAGGTGTCAGCGGTGTCACAACCTCTCT
The DNA here is from genome assembly GCA_013399075.1 of Chloroceryle aenea. Taxonomy (NCBI): domain Eukaryota; kingdom Metazoa; phylum Chordata; class Aves; order Coraciiformes; family Cerylidae; genus Chloroceryle; species Chloroceryle aenea. Next base: position 298,247 of record VWZY01000784.1, read on the forward strand.
GCCAGGGCACTCACAGCGAGTAGGGCTCGTGGCATCGCAGTTGGTGTTTGTAGGCCCCTTGCAGCCAGAGACCTGACTGGAGGAGCTGATCTCATCTCTTGGTCCTGCCCTGTGCAGGAAGGAAGGAGCCTTTACTGGGCTACGTTCCAATCCTCTACAAGGGTGGGAAGGCTGTGACTCTGTTGATGAGATGTGGAGAGCAGCCGTGCTTGGGCGGCAGATGGCTCTGTTCCTGCTAGCCAGGCACTGGGTAAAACTTTTAAGTAAGTACAAAGTAAGACCATGAAGCAAACAAGGAAGCATGAAAGAGCAGGCTTTGGTGCTTGGAGTGAAGATGTGCTAAGGGCAGCAGCAGCCCCGCTTGGCCCAAGAGCCCCAAAGCTGGGGTGAGGGAAGGAGGTTCCGGCTTTCTTCTCAGTCATGAAGTTTATCTGTGAACAGTTTCTCTGTTGCTGTTGGAGGTTTTCTCGGGGGCCGACAGCTTTCACATGTGTGTCTGCTGGGGATCCCTGCAGTGGAGGGCTTGGGCAGGACGAGGAAGGGCAGGAGGCTCGGGAGGTGCTGCGGGTGAGGTGCAGAGCGGGCTCCTGGCAGCAGGGGGAGCTGTGACCCTTCCGGGAAGGGACCGGAGCCGGGTCCCCGGAGCCCTCCTGCGGACGGGGCGGCGGCTGCGGGATGCGGCTCACCCTGCGGTGGTGAGAGTGAGTTATCCCAACACAACGAAAGCAGATGTCTTCTGGAAAATAAAAGTGGCTATGAAAGTAGATTAACTTAACCCGTAAGAAAAATATTTAAACACTCTTCTGAAACTAATTTTGCTTTTCTAAAGCAACTTACACCCTGCCATATGCAGCAAACTGTGGGCTGCTAGTAGCAAATTTAGGTGGCATCGGTGACTTGAAAAATCTTTGAAAAACGGAAGGGTTGCTCCTGAGAGCGTGTGTGACTAACGTGTAATCAGTACCTTTCCAACTCTGCAGAGGGGATTGCGCTGCTGTTGGTTATTCCAGCGGGTCCTTCTGTGAGAGGCTATCAGCAAGGCACTGGCCTGTTCCTTTACATTGATAAAGGATTGACTTGACTGTCAGGCTGGTTTGCACAGAGCCTGTCAGAACCCTCTGAGAGGGTCTGAACATGCCAGCTCTATGTGCAGGAGCAGCACGTGTCCCAATTTGATCCCTTAGGTGTGTTTTCTGTTGGAAGGAAATCTTGCTGTTCTTGTAAAAACAAAAAAAAAAGGCAAGAAAATCTCAAAGTTGCATAAGAACATCTTGACTGCTTCTCGTAATTTAAAGTTGTGTGTCTTCTGCCGCCAGTCAGAGGTGTTCATGCTGCTGACCTAGCCAGGGTCTGTATTCTACGTTCTCAGACCCAAGTCCCTTTTGTGGTGTTCCTGTCCTAGGAGGAGCAAACTGAGTTTCTGGCCTCCCTGCGCAGGGTGCTGCTCTGCATAGAGCATGGGAGGTATTGCCCTGCCAAGGTGGCCTCACGTCAGGGTGTGGATGGATCCCCCAGAGCAGTGTGACTGTGGGCATTCGTGGTAGCAGTGTCTCCTGTAAGCCTGTTCTCTGGAACGTGCCGTTTCTTGGGTTACAAGCCTGGTGCACTCACCAGCGGGGCGATTCCGAACCGGTTCCCCCGTGTGAAGGTGCCGCTGCAGCCGGGGTCCCAGCCGGGGTCCCAGCCTTGGCTCTCTGCGGCCCTAAATTCCGCAGCACCCGCTTGCCTCTACCCTGCCTGTGGCTAGAGGTGTTGGCAAAGCTCTTCATAAGGCCCTAAATTCTACTGCAAGTGTTTTGGACTTGTGTAAACTAGGAGAAAGTACACAGTGTTGTGCAAACCTTAATTGCATTGTCTTTGTTTAACACAGAAGTGCTGCTGCTAAAAATTTACTCTTTCAGCAGTAAACTAAGCAGATAATCTAACCCCCCATGCTGACTTTTCAGCGTTTGTTACATATTGAGATGTAATTGACTGTCTCCATGTTACACATACATAGCTATACATCTGTAGATAATTTAATGCCGTTGCCTCTAGGCATTCTGCTGCAGTAAGCAGTTCAGAATGTCTCTTCAGAAGTTTGGTATGTCCAAATCTTTCATTCTGCTACTTTAGTCTGTGGCTTTAGAAGTGCTGTGTATTATTACAGGCAGCTTTGGAAGTGCTAGCATGATGAGAGATCATTCCAAATGGTTCAAGTGTGTTATGCTTCTGAATAGAGAGAAAATAATTCACCCATTCATCTATTACACAGGAATGAATTGCTGTAGGGAGGTAATCCTACAAAAAAAAGAGTTAGGATAGCCCAGTGAAAGACGGTGAAGGAGAAAAGATGCCCGTGGATCTGCTGAGGACTAGGAGCCATTCATTAACTATGCAGCTCATAAAAATCAGTTTGGAAATGCTGAGTGTGAGGCCTTGGCCACAGAGGCAAAGGAGAATGTTGCTCTCATCAGTTTTGCTAATCTACCGGTTCCATCTCAGTCTGATGTGGATTAAGTTCCAGCCAGCTGGCTCCTTTCCCTTATCTGTATCTGTCTCGCCCAGACTCGGCCACGCAGCTCAATGGGGAAAAGAGATCAGGGTGTCCCTGTGCGAGCTGAGGCCCTGTGTGTCCAAGTGTCGGATACAGGAGGCACCAGGTAGTTCTTGGGACTTCGGCCACCAAAGCCCGAGGGTGGGAGGTGATTACCCAGAGCGCTGCCCTATCTGCTGTCAGACAGCTGGGAACTAGAATGTTTAGATGCAGCAGATAAAAAGACAGGACCAGCCAGCCCTCCCTGGCCGCCCTTGTCCCAGCATTTTGTTCTGATGAAGTTGCAGAGGGAGTTGTCTCCCACACCACGCTGCTGACTGCTTGACAACTCTTCCTTCACACGCCATCCGGCCGGTCACTGGGCTCCCAAATGCACTACAGAAATCCTTGCTGTGACTTTGAACATGCAAGAAAGACTGGGATGTGATGGGGAAGAGAGTTCTTTGGAGAAGCTGTTTTCAACCTTGTGAGGATGCTGTCACGGGAATGCTGACAGCCTGGTGGTCTCAGCAGCAGTAAGTGTGGCAGCTTTCCAGACATGGAGGCTGTTCAAGATGGTACAGATTTCCTGCAGCAGGGATTGAATGGTGTGCACAAGGCTTCTGAATATAGTCATACTGCAGAACAAGAAGTACTGACCCAGTTCAGAGGGGAAAATGATGCAGCTGCTGGATGCAGAATTCCCTGAGCATCTGGTACGTGCTCTGCCAGCACGAGGAGGTTTTTCTAATGCCTCTGTCCCACTGGTTTCCTTTCCTGTTGGCTCTACATGGCCCTTATAAAATGGAGGCCTGGAACTGGGTGATGTACTGTCTGTGTACTTCCAAGAAAAGCGAGCATTTGAAAAGGAGTGCAGGTTCTGTCAGGGAATGCTGCTGTGCAGAGCACATTTGTGTGTTTTGAAACCCCTGAGTTACCACTGCCAGGGCAGAACACTGCCAGATAATGCTCTCGCGTCGCAGCTGGGGTTCTCAGTGCTGAAGTGGGCATCTGCCGGTGTTTCTTTTGGATGAGCTATAAAATAAACACCTCTGATTAATCTTTTTGTAGCTTGCCCATCAAGTTTTATTTAGAGAACTGCAGTGACCCTTCTCATAACCGCTTATGGCCACACTACAACTGTGTCTTCTATCTCAAGCCTCTAAGTCATTTGATGACTTTAAAAACAGGCTAAAAACATTTTTCCTTAACAAGGCAAATATTCTGGCCTAAGCCACTTTTATTTGTCTACAAGACTGCGACCATGCATGGCAGTTAAGTGTACTTTCCCAGGACATACCACGGGGTGTAATTTTGTATGGAATCGGTGCACGTCATGGCATGCTATGGGATCCAGGTCCCTTGGTTTGGTGTAGCTGTAGCATGACAACAGGATCCTTTTGGCCACTGTGTCAGAGCTTCCTTCTTGTTGCGGTGAAGGCCTGGGGAGAAGAGTGCTGGTGAGCTGTGTAGTGCTGGATAATCAAGCCTTGCCCTGGTATGAGTCAAAACTCAGGTGGGAAGTGTTCTGGCCCAAAGAGCTGGGAGCTCCTCCTGATTCCAGTAGTTTTACTCATAGGCAAGTTACTCAGAAAATGTTTTCCTGCACAGGTCAGTCCGTGCACTGAAAGGATCAGTGCTGCAGCCATTTAAGTGTAATGTAAAAAGTTATTGAAGTCAGGTGACAGTGGACGGATAAATTAGCAGAAGGGAAATGAGCATGTCATTTTGGAGGTGTTGAACATAAAACCAGCCTGGCTTCAGCAGCTGGAACCTGTCGTGTTTGCAGCGTAGGGTACATCTTCAGTCTTGAGTCTGACACACAGTTAAGTTCAGATCTTGCCTGTTTGCCTTCTCTGTCAGCCCAGATAGCTGGTGAGAGGGAAGTGTTTGGCACTGCTCAGGGTGCTGGGCTCTGCTTTCACTTGGGAGCCATTGCCCTATCTTTTTGTGACCATATAGCTCAAGCCATTTGTCTGGTGGTGGTCATCCAGTGCCCTTCTGTTCCCTTCCACTATACGCCCAGAAAACTTCCAGTACTTTCCTGCAGCAGAACCCTACAGGGTGGATCTGTTCACTGCAGGTAAGATGCTGCCGGGCCCTAGCCGCACGCAGCGTGCAGTACACGTCACATGCAGTACATCCTCACATGCAGTACATCCTCACATGCAGTACACGTCACATGCAGTACATCCTCACGTGCATCGTCAAAGGCATGTGCATTGCATCACAGGGACTTGGGCTCGGGCTAGACCGAGTCTGTATCATGTGGTCTGAGCCTGCAGCACTGATGCAACCAAACAGTTTTCAAACTTTTTTTTTCTTGCAGTTTCTTGCACTATCAAATCCTTTTAAACTTCCTGCTGCTTTTTATGTTTCAGGATGTGCCCAACCTGTGAAAGGAAACACAGCACATCACTGCCTGATGCATTGATTTTATTTGCCTTTTTATTGCTAAAAATGCCCACATGTTCATTAAAGTAACTTACTGTGGCTGAGCACAAAAACACACCGGTTTGCATCGGTCTGCGAAGGACGGGTTTTGGATGTGGTCGGGGCAGAAATTCTGCTGTTACAAGTCAGCACAACATTCACGGAGCATGCAGGTGGTTGTGGTGGTGGCACAGAGTGCACTTTGTGGGTCAGGTAGTAATGGCCAGTTGTGGGTACTTCTGCCATCTCAGGCAGACTTCTGATCCAATTCCGTGTTCTTTGAGTATTGACAGCCTGTTTAAGGTTTAAGTTTTACTAGTAAATCAGGCTGTGTGTTTGGTGCTGAATAACTGCTGCTGTTGTAGATGATTGGAGCAAATGAGCTGAATTCTGTTTGAACAGTGAGCTTTTGTTTAGTTAGACTTGGACATGAAATCTTTCATGGCGGATGGTTGGCTTAAGCTCTGCCATCCGACAGCATCATCCATCCTGGTGACATGTCATCTTTGGATGTCCTAAGTCAAATAACATATGAGTAATTTGTGGGTTTAAAACTGACACAGAAAAAACAAACAAACACGGAAACAATCAAGTAGAGAAGTTTTGATACTCATATGAATTATCATTCCTGTGTGTTCTGTAGTGAAAATGTCTACATAATATGGGCAAAGCATGCCTGTAACTGTCTCCCCAACATGAAAGAAACTTCTGAATAGCATTTCAAATTCACTGTGTGTGGTTTCATTTTAATTTCACTTCGAATAATTGCTTTTGAAAAGCTGTAATTGAAGTCTTTATCCATCATGTTAAAATGTCAGTGTGGTGCTGAAGCAACTTCGGTGTCTGGGAGTGCTGGGCAAAAAGTACAGTAGGCTTTGGATGCTCTGCAAAAGCCTGGCCTCTATCAGTAGTGGTTTCCTATAGACAATGGATTTATTTTTTTTAGGCTTTTTGTCACTCAGGACTGTCAGTGCAAAACCAGAAGACTGCAAGGAAGTGTGCATTGTCCTCTCATGCTGTGCAGAAGGCAGCGCACAGCGTTGCCACCGCAGACCAGTGGTACCGACAACAAAGCACGCGTGCGCTGGCTGTGGGCAGAGGGAGGCAGTGTCAGCTGCTGAGATGTGGCAGCGCTCAGTGTCCCTTTGTATGGTGTGCATGAGAAGAACTTGCTGTTAGAAAGGAGGTAGTGGTGTGTAGGAATGACTTTCCTTCCCCTACACCATCCAGGGCTACACCCATGTTCACCATTTAACAACTCGGTGCAACTTTTTATGCCTTATTGTCTTCCACGCCCAGCCCCACTGAGCTGGCAGGGTGTGCACCAGACATGCATCACCTCAGCCAGGAAACTCAGACTTGCTGTTGAACCCTGCCAGCAAAGATGAACAGCAGTTGAGAGCCATGATGACTGACTGCTTGCAGAACAAATGCACCTGCAGGTCAGCCACTGAATTCTCTTATTACCAGAAACGTAAGACACAGAAGTGCTGTAGTTGTGCCTACTGTTTATGGAGCCACCTTGAGCCTTTTGGTGGCACGTGATCATTGTCACCAAAGCGGTGACGGAGCAGATGACTCACGGTGCTCTGCAGCCTCGGTTGTGTGCACTGCAGCAGGGAGTGCCCTCATCCACACAGGAGGCTGAAAAATGTGTTCAGGGGGGTGCTTTGGGTAGGATCTAGCCATCTAAACTCCAGACTCTTCTCTAGTACGCTGCTCTGACACCAGATAAGGAAACTCAGTATGTCTTTGCCTAAATCCTAGGCTATAAGACTACGTATGGGCGTGTGCCACTGCCTTGGGTAGCCTCGCAATCTCATCTCTATTGCTCTTCTGTGTCACGCTGCGTGGTTGTCCTCGGTCGTACTTAAGGGGTAGGTCACTCCTGTCAGCAAGCGCTGAGTTTCCCTGGGTGCAGCAGGGGCAGCAACTGCAGTCGTTCCACCAGCGAGCTGCCTGCCCATGCTTGAGAGAGAGACCCGGCCCGTGGAGCTGAATCCTGCCCTTTCCCTGCATTTGCACATTCTCCCGTCTGCAAAATTGGGCTAATGGGGGCAGTTGAGAATTATGGAGCAGAAAGTGATGTTTACTGGAATTGGCATTTGCAAGGTTTCGTGCTTGCTGAATTAAGGATGATCGTTTGAAACCAGTCTCCCCACTTCTATTAAACAGAGGTGTAGAAAGTCTGTCAAGTGTCATGTGTCTAACTCTCTGGATTGCCCCTAAATCCAGATGTGTTGCATCTGTGATGGCTTCTGTACTGTTTTTATTTTGTAAGACAAGGAGTGGAGCATGCAGGATAAGTCTTTAAGCTTCTTAGATTTGTTTATTGTATACAAAAAGTCAGAAAGCATTCCTGTTGGCTTTTGTTCTATGGAATTTTATTTCTTCAAAGTATTTTTTAATTTAATTTCTTTACTATTCTTCTTTCAGATCTACCTGATGTTTTCACTTTAAGTATTGCCTTTTACTCCTTCGGTGGGTGGTGGTGGGAAAGCTCCTGTGATGAGTGCATTCCAGAAAGGCTCGGGGTGAGGTGAGAGCGGTGTGGGAGGGTCATGAGGGATATTTTCACAGACAGAGCAGGAGCATGTAGTGGTTTTAAGTTGGAGGAGTAGAAAGAAATGAGCAAAATTGCAGGCAAGAGGCAATTACAAAAGGGCTTGGACATAAAGTCCTTAAAAGCCCCAAAGGAAAGTGCTGAGACGGGGCTACATGAGAAATCGACTTATTTCCAGAAAGGTTGAGCTCCTCATTGTGTTTGGGGTTTTTGGTTTTCCTTTTATGAATGTCCTGGCAGATGCTTGAGTCAGTTCCCTGAGATCTGGGCCTCTAACAGCACAACCTGGAAATGCACATGTCCTTGCTGCTGGTTTCTTGAGTGCCCGTGGAGCGCTGCTGCAGGTACCGTACGGGAGTCCTGAACCCCCCTTTCTG
>VWZY01000784.1:306703-325988 GCA_013399075.1 Chloroceryle aenea
GTACGAGAGTCGGATGGGTCGGTCCCTTAAACGTGCGCTTTGTGCTGACCAGGAGGCCTGTAACAGTGGGAATGTCCCCGCGACACCTGCAGAAGCAGGGAGAGCTCGCCCTCCTGCCTCTTGCTGCTAATACAGCGCCTCAGAACAAAGGAGTTGCTGCGAACAGGTTTTGCTGTTCGATAACTGCCAGCATTCTCATTTATTTCAAGAAGCTGCTTAAGAAGAGAGAGTAGTCCGTGTAATCTTGCAGTTTTGTCACTGAATCAATCCAATGCACACAGTTTGAAAAACATTTGGAAAAAATCAGTCCCTGCGTAAGAGCCAGGCTGCGTAGTGCACTACAGGTAAGAACTCTGCCACAGAGCTGCCAGCACAGCCCTGCCCTTGCGTCTGAGCCTTGCCGTGGAGCAGGCTTGGCTCTGGATGTAGGAATTACAGTATTAATTGGGCACGTAAGCGACAAGCCTAATTTTCACTTTATGCTTAAGCTCTTTCTCCCCCTCCTCACCAATGTGTGTTTGTAAAGGTCTCGAAATGCATTCATCACCGTTTTAAAATGCTGTTATCAGCGGTTAAAATGTCAGAATTCATATCCAGCAGACTGTCTTGGGAAAAGCCACGGCTTTGCAGGATGCTGGTATCTTTCTTACTTATTTGTGATTATATATTTTTAGTATCTCCTCATCCTAAAAGAAACTGATGCGACCGTTTTTAGAGGGTGTGAAAAAGCGAACCTTGCATCTTTTAACAGTTTACCTTGTTTCATGTCAAGAGCTGTGCCTGCAAGTAGCAGGAGTCTCCACAGGCACTACAGAGTTTAATCTTCCCCTCAGAAGAGACTTGTGTAGTTACTGATGGACTTCGTGTCTGAGCTGTTTACACGGGGCAGCCACAGTAGCTTTACATGAGCTCCTTCGAATAACTGCGTTATAATTCTTATTTATAAAGGTGGGCAGGGTGATTTGGAAACGTGTTTACACTTGTTTTGTTACTGGAGAACTGTTTCCAGTTTGATTTTCTAGCTCGCTCCATTTTAGTGTTGTCTGATACAGTTATGTCTTGCACTGAATTAGCACTGGTTGTGTCAAGCCTACCTTGACAGCTTGTTACCTGCTTTATTTTAACTGTAAAATAATATAAAACATAGCAGGACTTAATTAATAGTTTTGTGCAAAAATCGCAATTCCTTCTTGGTTGCTGACAGACTTTCAAGTTGGCAAATGTTGGTGTAGGATGCAGAGCACCCGCTCCCAGGATGTGTTCACTTCTTGGGTGAAACGGGACGTTATCGACTGATGGGACTGTGCTACGCCACTGCAAGGTCAAAATTCCAGTTCTAACCCTATTTAATGGTAGTGGCTTCAGGTAGAATGTGACTGTGCAGATCTGCGAGCTGCAAACTGACAAATGCTGCCACCAGTGCACAGACAACACGAACAGAGAAATGCCGGGCTTCCCGCCCGAGGGAAGAACATGGCTTGGAGACAGGGGGTTTATTCACCAACAGCCCCTTCCCTTCCCTTCCCGGTGCGGCTGTTGGCACCGTGCAGCTTTCCTCGCGTCCTTTGGTTGCTGACAGCGTTCCTCTTCCTTCTACAAACGGGCTAATGCCTTTCTCTTACCTGCCCAGGGGCTGTCAGGTTTGGCCAGGCTGCCCCAGGTAACCGTGCACTCATGTACGGAACGTTCTATGGGATAGCCCATTTGTAGTGGGAATTTCAGGAAGTTCCACACGGAGTTAGCTTCAAGTGTTCCTTTTTATTTCACGTATACTAAATCAGCATTCAGCACTTACGGGTTACTGCTTGGATTCTGTGTTAGTTTGCCAGTTTAAATGTCTTCAAGTGTTAAAAAATTGAGTGATTCATTATTGCACCTTTACTGTTAAGACAAAGGCAAAACACTTGATTTTTTTTTTTTATTATTCCTTCAACAAATGTCTTCCCCAGGCCAAACTCAGACTGCTCACCCTCCTCTTTTTTTCCTTCTTCCTACGTATCCAAAGTGTTTTCCAAGTATTTTGGTTCAAACCACTCTCCACCTTGTGCTGCTTGGCGGTCCTTGGAGAGCCTGCAGTTACTGCCACCCAAGACCTGAAGTGCTGTTGCTGCTGTGTTGTTTAGCTGGGGGAATTCCCTCGTTCTTGGAGTAATAGTACAGAACTGTATCCAGCATCTACTCCCTTTGCAGTTTGACTTCGTCCAGATGTTTTAGCTGCATTTATGAAAGGACAGTAATGGAGATATATTGAACTGTGTTTGAAGGCATTTTTCTAAGTTGAAGTGCATACCCTTTCTTCTAGAGTCCTGCTCTCCCAGAAGAGATTCATTTGAGCCAATAGTGCTTTCCTATGTGGCTGAAGCTCTGGCTGGAAAAGGCCAGGTTCCATTCAAAGCAAGAAAAGGCTGAAAGAAAGGGGTTTTCTTGTGAGCTGTGGTGATCCTCAGTTCATTTGACCAGCACATTAAGTGTTAAAAATTTTGGGCTGGACTGTTTTGCTCTTAAGTACTGTATGGGTTTACTGGTGTCTGAACTGTGTGTTGTCACTGGTGTAGACTCAGTTTATTCATGGGAGAGGAACTTCAGTGGATTATGCCAAAATACCTTTGTAATACTTGAGCTACGAGGTGCTCCTGCTGGCCTGTCTGAAGGCTGTGGTCAGTGACCGTGCTGCTGTGCTGACAGCGTGGTCTGCACTGCTCCTGAGCACTACTCCGGGTAAAACTGCTCCAGCAGTTCCCCCTTGGCTCCCTCTGCATCACATCTCTCTTGGAGCACATCTGGTCTCGGGCAGATGGAACCCAGCCCTTGATGCGATCCCACCAGGGGGCTGCTCTTCAGCCCTTTGTTACTCAGCGCTGATGGCTCATTTCCTGGGTGGTTCAATCTGATAGCACTTTCGGGGCAGAAGGACACATGCATTACCACTTCAGGTGCTCGGTGGAGAATTACCTTTAGATTACCTCTTTCTTGTGGTAGATGTGGTGCAGCTTGAAGCATCTTGCTGCTTGGTGAACCGGTAGGTTGCTCACCTTCACACCAGACTTCCTGGTGTGCTGCAGGTCTGTCCCTGCACACCTCACCAGAACTCGTGTTGGGTCAAGCAGGGGTTGGTTTATCGCTGTCAGAGTGAGCGCAGCTGTTCAGAAGTTTCCTGTTGCTCCCAGGGGAAAGGCAGGTTTGCTTGTGCTGGCTGCTTTGAGTGCCCTGTTGTAGACAGGCCAGCTTGAGCACTACTCCTCATGGTGTTTGGTTTTGAATCCCTTCCTGTGTGGATACTTTGTAAGGTTTACTGGGCAAGAGACTTTTCCAAGCGGTGCTGGTGTTGAATGAGCACTGTCAGTGAGAAGAAATACCATTAACTTCTCTAGGCAAGGTGGGTCCCTCAGGGGGTGAGCCTCCAGAGCATCCTCTTGCTCAGAGGAGCACGTGAGAAAATGTTGCAGATACCACCTTCATCTCGCCAAAGGAAAATGAGCTTGTTTGTAGGAGTCTTGTTTGTAGGAGCAACAGGTTTCACGAGGAGTTTGTCCTATCTCAGTGTAACAGCTTCATGAAGTCTATGGCTGTGGAAGTGAAATAGACTGGAAGCATCTTCCCACACTGGTAACAAACAGGGCATGTGAGCCTACACCTGCAGAGAGGGGAAGTGGCTTCTCTTAAGAGGAAAAAAAAATACTATTAATCCAGAGAATTACCTGTGCACATTCCAGCTGGGCTCTGGAACATGACAGCTTGCTGCTGAATAGACTTATGATGTTGAAGGATGCAAGCACAGACTACAGGTGGAGCTTACATAAATGCATCTTTCCTGTTAATAATGGAATTCCACAGCTCGTGGCAGTTTACTTTGCAGAATATCTTCATGCTTTAGAGTAGGTGCTTACGTGGAGCTGGATAGCAATAACAGTTGGAATTTCCTATCTCCGGTGGCCAAAGGAACCATTGTAAGTGTTGGCATCTTTACTCTGAATTAGTTACCTTCAGGGGTCCTCTGTAGAGATTCTGGGTAGTATTTGCCCCTGTCCCCTCAGTTCCCTGCGGAAAAGCAGATGGGTTCTTCCTCAGCCAGTGTTTCTTCCGAGGCAGGGAAGAGTTTGCACTCCTTTCACAAATCTTCCGCTCTGGGTGCGACAGCCAGCGGTAAGAAGGCAGGTGTGGACTGGGTCCTTTTCAGAAAGGACAGCTGCATCAGCGTTCCTTTCGGCTTACAGGCCAAAGGGAGCCCAGAATGTCACACTGACCGCGCTCCAGGCGCACAGGGTGCTGGTGTCGGTAAGGCCGGGGACGTGCCCCTGTCGTGAGTGTCCCCAGGCTGCAGGTGGCACGCGGTGGCCCGGGATTTGAGTGGTGCTGCTGCTGGGCCCCATAAATGCTGTTGCAGAATTGATCTCCGTTGGAGGTTGGCTGGAAAATTTAATTCTCCGCAGCATCCTCGCTGTCTCCTCGCAGGGCCCCTGATAACACGTGGGGGAGAAGCTGACAGGGGAGGTGGTGAGCTTGGGCTGCTGGGTGGCTCGGGCTGCTCTGGGGCAGGGCCCGGCTGGCTGTTCTGCAGCCTGGTTTGCTGGCATTCTGCAGGTTGACAGGACAGACTCTTTCCCCACCTGCTGAAACTGCTGCAGCTGCCACACTTCTCCCCTCCGCCCGCTGGGCTGCTGACCACCGGGCTCCTTTTCCACAAGCTGCAGTTACTGGGTGAGCTGCTACGTTGTGTAAAAGTTCAGAGCCCAGCAGCGTGTCAGCTCTTCGTTGGAGAGGACGAGTGTGTTCCATGGCAATTAAGAATTAGCAGAACCTCACAAGTTAAGTTTCTTGCCTCCTTTTTTTATTATTTTTTATGTGATTTCATATCTTCTGTGTCTTAGGAAATATATTTTTCTAAAACCTGATTTAGATGTTAACAAGAAGTAAAATATTAATCACAGTGCTGTGTGCTTGCAATTGAACCTTTCTTCTGTTTGGATTTTTTTCTGTCCCATCCATAAACAGGTCTTCCTGGTTCTAAAACCAGTCTCTGCAAAATTCATGACGTGAGGAAGTTGGAGCCAATTCCATCAAATATTTCAGTCATGCTGATGTAAAGTCAATTTTAAATGAGTGGAGGTTTTTGTTAGTATACAATGAATGAAGTTGTATGTGCAGTTTGGAGTCCTCCCTTTGGAGGCGGTGTGTCTAAATAGCCCATCTTTGGAAGACAGAAATTAATTCATTTCAACACACAGTCTATGTTCCAGGATACTTTGGTAGACACTGACAGGAAAACTAGAGGAGCAAGGTGAAGTTTTTTTCTAATTTAAGATGCAATTTGGGTACCACTGAGGTCAATCAACTGGTGTTTGAATAGGGAATTCAGGTTAGAAGACATTCCCTTTTAGAGTTGTGAGCTTTGAGACTATTTAAAACAGACAGGAATAACTGCTATGGAAATAAAGCAAGGCTCTAATCCTTCACAGAACTGCTACGGCCATTTCAGTATGCATAAAAAAGAGAATTGTAGTTAGATTTGAAATCAGAGTAATAAAATGTTTCAGCAACATAGGAGTGCTATCATTTGATTTTGTTGATAGGACATTCAAAGAGCACGTGCTGAGCAAGAATGAAAGCCCAAGATCACAGGAATGCAAACTGTACTATAAGTTTGGTGGTGGGTTTTGTGTTGGGTTTTTGTGTTTTGTTTTCTGTTTTGGTTTTTTTCCTCAACTGCAGCAATAGTATTTTCTCCATGTGATTGCATGTATCATCATCTTAACCCTCAGAACTCTATGAGCACCGACACCATGGTTGGAAAATCCGTAGCTAGTGAAAGTTTCTGTTCCAGAATCACTGGCTGCTCCCAAAGCAAATGAGATTTGGAGGAGTGGTGGATGAGTGTGGGACAGCCTTATGCAGGCAGGAGTTTTGCTTGCACAAGCTTCTCTGCCTTGGGGGTTTGCTGAAGCCCACTGCCCACACCAGCCATGTGGAAGGACCCAGGAGCCTCTTGGTAATGAACAAAAGCTTACAGGGGAAAGATGTATTTCTGTCATCAGAAATAAATGATTGCAGCCTGATGACATTGGCCAGGGGACAACAGTAGCAGAGGAAATGAAGAGCTTCAAGTCAGTGTGGGGGAGGTGTTTCAGGGGAGGCTGGATTGTGAAGCATGTGAAACACCAGTGCAGAACTGTTGCCCACAGGTCTTCAGTATTTGGGACTACTGTTTTGGAACGGGACTACATTTCCAAAGAAGTTTCTCTGCTTAAAGAGGCTCTTAGTTGGTGTATGTTGTGTTTTTCAGTGAAATACAGGTTGCCTTTCTCTTGACAATAGACTGCTCATCCCCCCCCCCTGCCCCAAGAGAAGAAGAGGAGAGGTGAGGCATTCATTCCTCTGCCTTGCATGCACAAAGCATTAATTTCCGTAGGAGCTGGACACGTCTTCGGATCAGGCCCATTAATCTCAAAAACAATAGTGGAGACTCAGCGTCCTGGAACTGAGTAAGGAAATTGTGTCTTAGTCATAGTTATTATGTGGTAGGATAGAGTGCTATCAATTTAAATACTTGCCAGATTGGACCTGTTCTCACATTTGTTTAGTACTTTAATATTAATGCTGTGAATAAAATAGTGTATTGGCAATACTCTGATAACTTGATCTGTTATGAGTTCATTTAATTTGGATTTTTTTTCCCTAAAATGCTCTTCCATACCAGCTACAGAAGTTCAGAGGGAGGCCCTAGCCTCCGTACATTATGTAAAATTATCCTTTTTGTACCATAATGGAGCTGAAGAGAGGACAGTGTTTGTACACAGATTTCTAGAAATAGTTGCCAAGATCTTAAGCACTCAAAGTAAGGCCTTTCAAAAATTACATGTTCCATGGATCAGGTAGAAAAGGTTGTGGGTTGTCCAAACAATTTAGCTAATCAGTAGTGAGGAAAGAATTTCTCCTGGGACAAATGAAAGCCTTTATGGATGTTCTTTCACCCGTGTCTTGCTTTTAGCATGAGGTGAGATGTCCCAGCCTAGAGCATCGCTGATAGCGCCGTGGCAATGTGCACCAAGGGGATACAGCTCCCCTTGAGCACACACTTAATTCTGCAGGAGAGGAGGCTGTGTGCCAGCTGCTCCTGCCATTTCACACTGGCATGGCTCTGGCTGATCAGATGTAGCTCAGACACCATCTGTAACCAGCAAGATGCGTGCTTTTGACATGTATCGTACGTCTGAGCAACCGCACAGCTCAGCTGAATGCTGTTCCTCCTTCCCTTGGATGCAGTTTTCATCTAGCAGCCAGATCTGAGTACCAGAACTGTTACCAAAGAGCAAAGATGTTTGAACATTTGATACATAATTAAAGAATTGTTAAAAATGGCAAACTGGGTGAAAAAGGCCTCTTGGTTCCGTGGTGTCGTTGGAGCCGTTTTCTTCTAGCACTTAAATAATAATCAGTGCACATTTGCAAAACTGTTCTCACTACCTTTTGTTGCTAGGCCTGAAATGTCAAAGCTTTGAACCCTTTCTTGGCACTTGAGAAATGCATGTACTACTGATCAGCTTTAACTTTGCTTTGATGAGATTTTACATGAGTGAATATATCAATATTTGCCTGGTGGATTGGTGCTGTCTGTGCAAGCATCAGTGGCTGGGCTGTTTGTGAGGACCAGGAGTTGGTGGCAAGCAGTCAGCTCCCACATACCTGGGACTGAAGTCCTGGCTTTTTGATGGGTGCTGGTGGCTTCAGCACAGGGAAGGGAGAGATGCAGGACGTGGGGTGCGCAGGCGACTGTGGCCATCAGCAGAGAACTTCTCGCAGCCAAGGTGTTTCTGCAGTTACAACGCTGGCTGCCGCAAGGCTTGAGAGACAATGATTGCACTGCAGGGTTGAGCCTTGGATAGCTAAAGCTCGGTACAAAACCAGGGGGGGAAGGAACTTCAGAGTTTCTTGATCATTTTTGTGTCTGTGGTATCTTGCATGTTTCAAAGGCAGCTCATCATTTAGGCTGGCCGTTTGACCCGTGTCATACACTGAAATCAAACTATCACACTGTGTTGCAACCACCCACAGCCTCCAGGCTCTCTAATTAAAGCTCTAGCATTCATTAAGAGGAAAACCCTAGGCATTGTTTACCGAGATTAGATTACTATGGGGTTTGAAAAAACGGTGTGATACCCTGCAGTACTGACTAGATAACAATAGTTATCTGCAGGAATTCCACACATTTCTCTTAAATCCAGGTACAGAGCAGAATGGACTCCCCTTGCGTTTTTCACGTATTAGTGGAGGGGAACTTCTTACAAACTTTATGTTTTCCTGTAGAAGGTGCATGCCAGTGGTTTGTTATATCCCGAGATAGAGCACTTTCAGAGTACAGCTTAACAACCTGGTGATAGCATTTGGAGGAAGAAAACATCAGTTATTTCAGTAAGATCTACACACTTGCAGTCCACTACAGCTTAGCTCCATTTTTTACACCTGCCCATCTGTTCTGGTGCAGAAAAGCTCAGTGGGTGGCAGCTGTGGTGGAACTCGTTTGCCAGGCAGAAAAATGAACTGGTCTCTGGCCAGCCAGCATCACTGCAGTGAAGCAGCATTAGTGAGAGGCCGTGTGATGTTATCTTGACACTCTGTAAAGGTGGGATCTCCAAGAAGACCATTAACATATTTCTGTCACTACACATCACTTTTGAAAAATGCTAAATCCCTCAAGGTGGAAACTTCCACGTATTCCAGTGCAGGCAAATTGTGATGGGCATGAACTGGTGAAATACCCGACAGGCAGAGGCTCCCTGGCTGGAGACGCGAGCTGCCGAGCGTGGGTCCCCTGCATCCCCACCTGGCATGGCGGGGAAGAGGCTGCTGGTTTCCTGCTTTTGTCTGGTTCTGCATCGCAGGGATTCTCGTGTACACAGACACCTTCAGGGGCTCAGTGCCTGGGGCAGTGGGTACAAGGTTCTTGACCTGAACACAGTTCTTCCCTCCCAGCTGTTGGTGGTTTTTTTCTGAACAGTTACAATACTGCTGGTTTTAGTTAACAAAACAACCCTTCTGTGTCTGATCTCTCACATCTTTGAAATCAAAAAGTAGGCTGCTGGTGTTATTAGCAAGTGCCAAATCAAAAGTTCAGATATCCACAGTCAGGGAGCAGCGATCAGGATGAATTTGACTGGAACTGGCCGCTGCAGCAGAGCAGGGCTCCCTTGTGCCTGGTAAGGGATGGCGTGGCATGTTTCTGCTTGGTCAGTCTGCGGGCACCATCCGGGATAAGGTGTGATGTACCCAGGCTTCAAGGGTGAGAGTATAGCTTAAAACTGCCATACAACAGCCACTGTAAATTAAAAGCAGTTGGGTTTTGGGCTTGGTAAGAGTAGTTCTGTATAACAAGGTTCAGAGGAGGAGTATAAACCACCCACATTTTCCTCTCCCTCTGCTTTCTCTGAAACCATTGGACTCTTATTGCAAAGGACTTCTCAAAGCAGGGGCCCTTTTGCAATTTGCCTTTGTTATCCATAAAGCAACCTGTAGAGCTGGGCACTGTGGAGCTCTCGTGCAGGCTTTCCCCGTGATGCTCAGGCACACTGCAGGCAGCTTCCCTGAGCTCTGGCCGTGCAGCACCTGTGCTGGCGCTTGATCCGAGCAAGCTGTGAATACTTTCCTTATCTGCTTCAGTCAGACAGGAGGAAAATGAAGTGTTGCTCTCTGCAGCATGAGAAGCTTTAACCCAGTTTCTTACTGACAGTTAGCAATTCTTATTATTTTCTCATGAAGAAAATAGAAAACAGTGATCCTTCAGATCCATGTGACTTTCCTTAAGAAATAAGTTAAACACATTTAAACTCCAATTTTACACCTAGAAAGAAAACTTCTATACATTTTGACAGTTTATAATCCTTAGGAGGCAATATTGTATTGAGTGTCTTACTCTGAGCTGTATTAAACATCCTGATGGGATCTCCTGTCGTTCATCCACTGCTGGAAAATTGCAAGCCTTTTTACCTCTGGGTCACCTCTTCCAAACAGGCCCAGGGGACTGGAAGTCTGTTGCAACCTGGCTACGGCTCAGACTTGTCCAAAAAACTTGGACAAGACTTGTAAAAAGATAATATTTTTCTTAGAGGTCTTCCAGTGCCATAAGCTGATTTGATTTACATAGAAATGGAAAATTAAATACATTAAGAATGTTTAAATTGGATGCATCTAATGAAGATGCAGAGTGGCCAATAGTCTGTGCATGGCAAGTTCCCTTGTGTGTCTCTTCTCTGAATTTCCTTGTGTATTGATTTAGAAGCTGGGAGGGGCTTTTTTTTTCTTGGTGAAACTTTTGTAAATCTTAATCTCAGTGAGGAGTTCTGTTGGTATTCTTTATGTCCAGAAGCCCTGTACTCAACAGGTAAAGAATCCCCCCTGGCTTCCCCAGGGGATGGTGTAACTGATGTCCCAGCAGCACTGAAATCGGGCACAGCAGCTGAAAAGGAGAGAAAGCAAAAGCAATGGTTTGATAAATCAGTAGACATCTAGCAGAAATGTGACGTGGACAGACACAGCAAGTATGCCATCTGCTCACAGCCCTCCTGATCAAACCGCAGCTGCCTCAGCAGTGTCGGACCAGGTCCGTTTAGGGTCTGTGGGCAGTCACAGGTTCATGGACACTGTGAACCGTGGAACTGCTGCTCACAGGTTCTGTACCTCTCTGCCTTCATGACCTTGAGCTGGTGGCTTTAAATTGTGCTTCAGTTTTGCTACCTCTGAGACCAGCTGAGTCCACTGGGGGAGAAGCACATTGCCCTGCTCCGGCTTCGCTTGCCTCCCCTCCTTACATACCCAGCTGTGCTTGCTTTCACACACTCGTGGAATTGCAAGCTAACAATGCAGTGCAGATGTAGTCTCAGTGAGGCTTTGTGTTCATAACGTTTAGACAGCTATCTACCCCCATTGCCATGGACAAAGAAAAAAATGACCTGACTGTTTTGTGTTAAACTGCTTTTGTGCAGCAGTACCTTGACTCTTAAACACATTCTCCAGTGTTCTTTGTCTGCACTTTCTTTGCCACATAACTTCTAAAGCAGCCTTCTCTTTGAAGGGAATATTTATGCTAAGTGACTTTTGAGTGAGTGTCTGCTGTAATCCACAAACAGGCAAATCCACCTCTGAGCTGCTGTTGGTGTTAATGCAGCCAACTGAGGCAGCCCAGAGCTCTGATACAGGAAAGGTCTTAGATGGGTCACATGTGACTCCTGTCTGCATTTTGGGGGCACAGTGACATTCAGATACAGGCCTTCTTCTTTTCTATTTTTTCACCTATAAATAACATTAACGTGGGTTTTTTTTGGTTTTGGTTGTTTTTTTTTAGCAGGGAAGAATGAGGCCACAGCAGCCACCTATACATTAATAGCTACACTCACTATTATAGCTTCAGGAAAATGCCTTTTAGCATCAGTATGTCTTTCTGATAGGTAAGGTCAGTGATTTTCTTCCTGCTCTGTGGTATGCCTTGCTTTCTGTCCCTTCCTATCTCTCTCTGCTGAAAGTGAATTGTGGTTGGATATATCCTGTTTAAAACAAAACAAGGAACATGGTTGGAAGGGGAGAAATAATAATGGGTTTAAGGGTTTAAATCAAATTGATTTTTAACGTAACGAAATGCATGCTTGAGCCCTTTTTTTTTTTTTAATTAATCTTGACAGTCAGAATAGCAGAGCATAACCAAACACCCTCTCTGCATCTTTGTTTCCTGACTCCTCGCCTGTTGGAAGCAGTGTGAAATGATGAGAACCTGAGCTGATTTACTGTAGTTTGAAAGTAACAAATATGTATATTCAGTATTTCTGCTGAAATCCTCTGAGCTTTTCTGCCCACCATGAAGAAGGTAGGATTTTAAATAGTCTAACCTGTAACAAAGAGAGCTGATAAATGGGCTGCCATCCTTAAAATGAGGCTTGGTGCCTGCTAGTGCCTGCTGCCTTCTCTTGGTGTCTGGCCACTCTTGACTGCAGCTAGAACAGACATTGTGCCATGGAGACAAACTTAGGGAAGCCTGCGCTTCTGTACCTGCAGTTGCACCAGCAGCTTGCTGTATGACTGAGCTCCACTCCTCTGTCCCTGCCCACAGCTCTTTTTGCACTTTCGGCAGAATTCTCGTGTTCCACTCAGATTTAATTTCTGAATGATGCTGCTGCTCTCAGAAAACTACATAGAGAGAGAGAAATAAGAGTTCTTAATTGTCCACCAGCCTTGGTGCCTTCGGCACACAGGCTCCTGCCCCTCTCTCCCTGGTCTGGTGTCTTTCCCTGCAGCTCACAGTGTTTAACTGAGCCTTCTGCTCTTTTCAGTGAGGGGGAAAACCCTGAACCAGACCTTCCGTTGAACCAGTTTCTCGTTTGTCAGTGAAGCTTATCTGAAATGTTTAAAGAGAGATTTTAAAATTAGAAAGTTCAAAACCAGACTCATTAGCACACTGAGGGGGAAGAACGTTAGGTGGGCCTACTGTTCTGGTCTCAACAGAGGGATTTACAGCTATAATGGTTGTCATCATCTGTCTTTATTTAGGGAAAGACTCAGACCTCTGCTGTGGTATCTGGGGAAGATTTACTAATCTGGCATTTAATTTCTAAACAAGCCCACATCTTTAGGTGCTTTGGTAGGTGGTGCAGCGCCCGGCTCCCTCCGTGCCGCGCTGCACGCTGTCGTTACGCGCAGGGGAAGTGGAAGCCCACATAGATTTGCCTTGGTTGGAGAGCTTCACACAAGTTAAATGTTTATACTTGTTTTGAAGTGTGAAGTTTGGTATGAAGTTTCAGTTTTAAAGTAATTCATTCCCGATTCTGCTGTGTTGTTTCCATGGTTCTCCAGGGTTAGATGTACTCTCATTTTCCTGATAGAGGGTTGCTGTTTCTCGGGTTGATGGTTGAGCTGCCAGCTGGTATGGGCTGGATTCTTATTCTTTCAACCTTCTGTGCAAACTGGGTTAATTTTATGTTGGTGGAAATAGGGCAATGCAAGGGATACATTTTATTGCTGCTCTCAGTGCTCTTGCCTTTAGTTTCTGTGGGCGGACTAGTCTGCAAGTCCTTTTTTGCTGACACTGGCCATCTGCATCCATACTGATGGCTGAGTGGCTGCTGTATGCGGCCCTGCTGCGGAGCGGGGTTGGGCTTTGGCTGACAGCTGGAGGGGCTTGGATTTCCAGAGGAGGTGGGTCCTGGCAGGGGCTGGGGAGCTTGGCTTCCCCTACCCTGCAGCTGAGGGCATTTGGATGTGGAAGGAATGCGTGTCTGCCCTGCCTGTGTAGGACAGGGAGTGCAAGACTGGTTCCTGGGGGAAAACCAAGGAGAAAAGAGGCTGAAGTACCAGCTCATCCACTTGTGTACGCTCTACATGTAGGAGACAGGAAGCTCTGACCAATCTGGCGTGTGATGAACAGCTAGTGAAATGTGTGCAGCTTTACAGCACCAGAGCTTTATTTAGTGTGCCTGTGTTCCGCTTGCTATGGTGCGTGGTACCCGATTGTTCTGGCTGTTCCTTAGTTTCTAGATACCATCTCTGAATTCCTGTCGCAGCTCATCCAATGGACCATTTTTAGTACACTGGGACACTTCTCAAGGATCGTGCCCTGGCCCTTCGTGATTAGGTTTCATTGACAATCTTTGTTTCAAGATGTTTTTGTGCCGAGTATCTAGAACATGACCTTGGTATTTATTTTCTTTAAATGCTATGTAATTGTTTGTTTTAGCAAGTAAAGGGAAATTTGACATTATTTATCTTCAGTGTTTAGAGACAAAGAGCATTTTGAGTATTCAGATTTGTTGAAAGGCATAGATTTATACTGTGTATGCTGAAGAGTTTATAAAATCGGGTGGTTCAATCTTACCAGTCAGTGTGAGGAGCAGCTCCTGTGTCCGTGACCTCCTTGGGACCTCTGTTGACAGGGCATCTCCCAGAGCAGTGCCCCATGCTGCCCCGACCCACGTGTGGCTGGAGGAGCAGGTTCTCCGTGCTGGGATGATGTGAAGGCAGCATTTTGGTATCACACTGGCATTTACTGCCTGTGCAGTCAGCCGCTGTCTCCTCCGGAGAACAGGCAGCAGCGCAGATGAGATTGCCCCAGCTCCCCACCACTGAAATATTGCCTTCTCCAACCCCCGTGCCCAAGGCCAGGACAGCTAACGCAGGTTGCCTCAGACCATGGCCTGGGTTTTGACTGACTCCAGGGATGGAGTCTGGGCAAGGTCTGATCACTCTTGCAGTAGAATACTGAGTGGGTTTTTTGGTTTGTGGGCTGGTTGTTGTTTTCATGTTTAAAATGCCTCTTTGGCACCCTTCATAACTTCATAGTGAACAGCTTCAGCACGGACAGATGTTTTAAGATACCTGCTCTCCTTTCAGGACTTAAACTTTCTTTGAGAAGTGAAGTTGATTTAATGCTATAGCCAAGGAGTCCTGATAGACGGAGACTTTGAGGAAGAGAATTTTGATGATAACATGGGTTGTAAGGAAGATGCAGAGTCCTCGTGCCCTCAGACTGAAGATGGCTGCTGAGATAGCAGGGGAGCAGCAGCACGTACCTCAGGTGAACAAGTACATGACTCCGCGTAGCTTTTCCCTCGGGAAGCCTGCAGTAAAAGTAAATAACCATTCAGTGCCTCAGGTAGCATGTTCCAGTCAGTAAAGGAAAGGAGGTGGTTTGGTGAATTTCTCTAAGTAAAGATGAAATGCTAGGAAAGTTTGAAAAGAAAGACTCAGCTTGATTCTGTGCAGTACAAGCTGTTAGTCCCATGTGTAGGGGCTGTGTTACTGTGCAGATGGCATTTTCCATGGAGCTCTTTTAAAACTGTACAGAGGCTTTTAAAACCTCACCGTGGATCCGCTGCTCTCTGCCACTCCGTCTAGCCACGTGCTTCAGGTTACTGAGCATTACCAGTCTAGAGTTTCCTTGGCTTCCTTCTGACTAAACCTGATTTCTGGATTAAATGACTGCTCTGTTCCAGGAGGTAATTACCTGAAAGATTAAATAACTTGTGTGTGAAGAATGGTGCTGGTGTCTTGGCAGCCATGGTCGTATTTCAGCCAGAGGCTGGCTGTGCAGTACTGTAACCCTTAGTTCTATTAGTTTCGTGGCTGAAAACCATATTTATTTCACATTTTATAGAAGGGGCAGTAAATTGCATTAGATACTTTGTTCTGCCAGGGAGAAGCAACACTTAAATATTCACGTGGTTCAGTGGATATTTTGACTGAAACTCCATCTGCCAATGAAGAAATTAGTTCTATTTTTAACAACATGAGATGATCTTCTGCAGTTACTCAGCAGAGTTGCTTCTGAGAAGGTATTTTCATGCACTACTTTTGACTGTCTCCCGGGTGCCATTTGTGTGTGATCTTCTGTGTAATGCTCTTTGTTGTCTCACAACAAAGCTGAGCTGTCTTCAGCTAATCAATGACAGTTTTCATTAGAAGTGTGAGGAAGAGCTCCAACTGGGAAGAAGAAAATAACTGGGTACTTTCAGAAAAGGTTTTTTTTGTGTACTGTGAGGCCAGGTTTTCAAACGGAGAGCAGTGAAGCGGTTGGAGTTGGTGCAGTGCAAAGGCAGGACTGGTGGGTGCACCGCTGCACTGTTGTACGTGGTTCCATCCCATGAGATGTGTGCTCAGGGTGGCACAGCTGGAAGACAGAGACAGTGCTTTTGGTGGAGTTTGCTATGGAACTTCAACAGCCCTCTTTTAACTGCCAGACCAGACAGCAGTCCAAATAAGCTGGGTTAGTGGAAAATGCTTTGCTCTAACTGTAGGTACCTGGGGTGGTTTACTGAAACATTAGCGAGTGGCCCAGGAGCAGCCATGAGCAGATGTTGGTCTGGAACACAGGACAGCAGGGGCAGGTGCTGCCTGCCTCCAGATGGGGAACACACTGACGTTGCCGTTTGGTTTTTGAATTTCTCTGTGAGCTAATTTCCACAGCAACAAGTTTTACTTCATCACCAGGTTGGGGTTTGTACGTGGTCTGCTCACGGCACTGCCTTTGTGTGCCAGCCAAGCGGCCTTGGGCTCGGGTGCCTGTGGGCAGGGACTGGGGTCCCAGTTGGGCTGGAGGTGGCCTGGCACAACTCAGTGCAGCTGTAAACCCTGCTTACCAGGGGTCTGGAGGGGACCATGTCTGGGTAGGCTTCCTGTGATCCAGGCAGGACCTCATCACCCGTCGGTGTCGTCATCAGTTCCAAAGGCTAGGCAGAGCCTGTGCCGTAAATTGGGAGTAAGAATGAGCTGCTGTGTATCAGGATCAGTGTGTTATTACAGCAGACCCTAGAAATGGACCAACCTGAGTTAGACCAAAGCTTCCTGAATTAATTTTTACAATTTTTTTTAGAACGTGCTTTAAGCTAACACAGAGACACCTGAAATTTTAATTAAGAAAAAAAAGAAATAAAAGAAGCAGACAGAAGAAAGGACTCGCTTTCCAAACATGCAGCAGTGTAAGAGTTTAAACCAGGGCGAGGGAAAGGAATAATAGGGCAGTCCTGGCACATGGTGGGATTATCAACATGTATTGCCCAAAACTGTAAAGCCAGGGGAGGTAGCAGTTAAGTCAAAAAGCCAAGCTGGTGTTTTGGCGTTGACGGAAGGAGGAGCACAAGGTGTGTTTTTTTTAAGCCCATCTTTTGCTGTTACCATGTTTTCTAAATACTTCTGCAGTTCTTGCACCTTTTTACTTCTCCTGCCTTCAGATAAGGCCTTTGCTCGTGTTGCTGTTGGACAGGAACTGCGGAAGAGCAGAGAGGTGGCGGTTGGGGGCNCTTCTATCTTCAGATAAGGCCTTTGCTTGTGTTGCTGTTGGACAGGAACTGAGGAAGAGCAGAGATGTGGCGGCTGGGGACCATTGGCAGATAGGTGTTGGAGGCTGAATCCTGGTGGGCCACCCTTAGGACAGCGTGTAACAGAGCGTACTTCCCCTGAAACAGCATCGTCATCAGCTGTCAGATTACTACTAACTAGTTATTACAGGTCCAGAGGCTGTGCTCCTAGAGATCATCTGTTTGTGACCCGAGAAATAGACTGTGTGGTGTCTCTTAGTGTCCACCACTGTGTTCCGTGAATGAGTGTGGTGCAACTGGGCTGATTAGCAACGAGCAGAATAAATAGATGGTGAATAAATTAACATCTCTTAAAAAGAATTTTCTTTTTAAGTATAGTTCTGTTATGAATAGATTGTGAATACAATTGTCTGACTGCAGAGCAGTAGCTATGAAGGAACTCCCCCAGAGAATAAACTGTCTCACCACCCAGCAGTCTGCCAGAACGTCCAGGGCAGACTTGCTGTGCATACTCCAGGCGTAAAATAAAAGCTGCATCTTGATGTGTATCCCCCAGAGAGCTTGTTCACACCCCAGATCTCACTTGGGATCTGTTGGACCCTCATGCCTTGTGGATTTGCACTTGGCAGAGGAGGGGAGGAGGAAGGCTCCTACCTCCCTCCCAGAAGAACTTGGCTGTCTGGCCCGCCAGGGAGGGACGCACCAGGTGCGTTCTGTCTTGGAGCTACATTTCCAGTCCAGTGGTGGCTTCTGGTTTTCCCAGGGGATCCTGACTGTAGGAAGAGCTGCGCCGGGGCCATGGCCAGGTGTCATGTGTTTCATTTGTCTCACCCGGGACTGTGCAATGCTCCAAGGTTTCCGTGCCATATTCAGCAGGGCAGGTTTTGAAATTGTCTGCAGTTAGCTCCTGAACTTGTAATAGGAGTCTGAGCAGCCTCCCGCAGCAGGTGACAGGGGAAGAGGTTGTGAGGTTCCACCTTTCCCGAGGCTCAAAAGAGGTGCAAAGAGCATCGTTCAGCCCAGCAGTCTTCTCGCTGGAATAAAGTGTGAGGTGGTTTTTTGTTTGAGACTGTTGAGGGTTGGTTGGTTTGTTTGTTTTAAAATAAACTTTCAAGGCCATTGCCAGCAGATGTGTTCTGCTTTTTGGTTTTATTCTTCTCCAGAAAACAAGACTCTCACTTCTGACGTGTTCCTGACAGGGTCAGCAGTGAAGTATTTTTAGCAGAGTCGGTAACTCCTGCGCAGCGCGTTCACGCCTCGCTTGCTCGGAGCTGCAGTAGCTTACTCCAACACGCGTTTGGGGTTTCTGCCAACACACCCAGGGTACTACTGCTTCATGTTACAAGGTCCTGCTTTGTCAGGGCAGAATTCAGCCGGGCAGGCTGGAGCTGGTGCCTGCTGTCGTAACTCGGCGGTACAGCATGTTCGGCCGGCGCAGGGGTGCTGGGCTTAGACCGGCTGCTTCCCTCGCCGCGCACCAGCATGGAGGGCTCGCTGCCTGCTTCCGAAACCGTACGTCTGGGGCTTTCTCCTTTCTGGCTGTCAGCGGAGTTGGGGCTGTGAATGTGGCTGGTTTGCTAGACAGAGACCTGGGTCACCAGCGGAAGCCCAGGCTTGGCACTTGTTAGCTGCTGCTGCTGGAGCTTGCTTGGAAAATCAGTCTGTGAGCTGCTGCTTTTTGCAGTGTTGAAGGGATGAAATCAAGGATCTTCTGTCCATCATCTCATGAGACTGGGTTAGATTTTTAGTTTTTTCTCTGCTGTAGCTCTGTTGTAAGTAATGTTTATGGCCCAGCTCGGGCTCAGTATTAAAATACAGAAGAGCTCTTGCACTGCTGAGCTGCTGTTTGTCTTTTAACTGTTTGATCTGTTCTTGCTGTGGGGTAAAGATTTTGTGTTGAGAGATTCCCTGTGAATGCCAAGAATGTGGTTTGAATGGTTTAGTGATGAGAAAAGATTTCTAATACCAGGATTCTGTGTCTTTTGGGCTTATGGTCAGAGCTTCTCCAGCTGGGGCAAGTGATTTTTTCCACGGAGCTTGGAGGTCAGTCTTCCTCGTGGAAGTCCTCCTCAGTATTCTGGAATCTGTTCCAAACATTTCAGGAAGTGGAGAATTCGTCAGAAGGTGTTGTGTACAGATTTAGTGAGGAGCAATGAATGTGAAGAGCAGAGGCAGGAAACATGGCCGAGATCAACTTCTGATAATCTTTAGAATCTCTTTAGCATTTAATGCTCGTGTTTTGTAAGCACAGTGAGGCAGTTTTAGCCAGCTTGCTGTTCAAGAGCGAAATGCGCTTACTTCAAAGTCTACCTGCATATCCTAGTTTCGCTAGAATATGTTGTTTGACTCTAAAACTCGTGTGCCTCATTAAGAAAATGGTGGTGAACCCAAGAACAGATCCCTTCCCTTAATCTAGAGGAAATGTCATGGATCCTGGGACCGCTGGTGGCATTAGCACTGGGTTTATCTCCCGGTTCCCGTGGCAGTGCTGTGCCTGG
>VWZY01000784.1:326024-339128 GCA_013399075.1 Chloroceryle aenea
TCAAACTATTTTCTTGTTATTTTTCCTTTGTGGAGTTCTGCTACGTGTCCAGACCAGTGTGTAGAGCCACTGGCAGCAGGTGAGCTGAGAGCAGAGAGAAAGCTTGGCTTGTACGGTTTATATCTTTATATGAGACATTATCAGAGCCAGGCTAAGGTGCCTGCAGAACCAGCACCAAAGAGAAGTGACAACATCTGATCTGCCTAACAGGGAAAGTGGTTTTAGTCGGTCTGTTTTGCGCTTTTTTTGTGTTACATATTCCATTTCAATGACTAGTACTTTGGGGT
Source organism: Chloroceryle aenea (assembly GCA_013399075.1). Classification (NCBI taxonomy): domain Eukaryota; kingdom Metazoa; phylum Chordata; class Aves; order Coraciiformes; family Cerylidae; genus Chloroceryle; species Chloroceryle aenea. The sequence goes on from VWZY01000784.1 coordinate 326,312, forward strand.
TTAAAAATCCAGCTTTCTCCTGTTGTCAGTTTAGTTGCACGTATCGGGGTCTTCGCTACCTCCCTGACAAAGCCAGGAAGGATCATGTCTTTGGCTGTTCACATTCCTGCAGTTTAAGGAGATGTGGGTTAAAGGGAAGAGTTCTTGTAGCAGAAGTGACACGTTATGTGTGTTTTAAAAGCTGTCGGTGGAAAAAATATCAGCACTACGTCTTTAAAAACTTTTTTCTAAGTTGTTTGCAAGGAAGAATTACGTGTTTGTTGTTGAAAACAATTATGAGTTGGCATGTTTATTCTTTGTAAAACAGAACAGTGGGTGTTTGGGGTTTTTTTCTGGGTTGTTTGTTTCTGTGTGGTTTTCTTTTCTCTTTTCTTTTTAATACTGCTTGACATTCTACTTTCACCAAGGCCACGGAGAAGTATCAAACCAGGACAGTGACTTATTGTTCAGGATGATTTGTCATTGCTATTCAGGATTGTGCAGCTTCCTCACATTAACCAGGCTATTGAATTAGCAGGATGATATCAACTGGAAGCATTGTGGTTATCATTAACTCAGAGCAGATAGCTGTTAAAATAGCCAGGGCAAACAGCGGTTTGACTTTTTACAGAACTAGGGTCACATCATGGACAAGTTAATTGCTAGCCAGACTTCCCTGCGCTGTGAACATCGTAAGAGATGATCATAACATAAATTAAAATTAAATCTTAAAAAACCCATCCAGACAAACAAAATGTCTTAAAACATCCAGCCACAACAGTCTTAAAACAAGGAAAGGGCAGCAGGGGAGAGGGAATTTCCAGAGATACCTTCACAAGAAGTGGTTGACATCTGGGAGAAAAGAACTGACATTCACCAAAGTGGAGTGGCTGAAGCGTGTGGCTGGGGAGGCAGAAGAGGGTGCCCGGCAGTGAGGGCTTGGGCCGGTGGGGATGGCACTCGGGGCAAGCAGGCAGCAGAAGCACTTGGAGCGTTCACAGCAGCTCTGCTTCCTGGGGGCTGGTTGCTGGGCTGTGGGTCTTGTATTCAGAACTGGGGTGTGGGGCAATGGACAGAAGGGGTGCAGAAGCTCTGAGAGGGAGCGGGGTGCAGATAAAGCTTTCGGAAGAAAAGCTGAGCCAAGGGTGACACGTCTCAAGGAGGACATGGTACGGTAGGTTCAAGGGATATTTCCCATGTGTTTTGACTCTGAGGGCGAGGGTAGAGATGCTCTCAAGGCTAACACTACGTAAGAACTTCTGTGAGAAGTGTGTTGTCTAAAGTAGGGACAGAAACAGCACCTTCACAAGCTGTCCAAATGCACAAAACACCACCAAAAGTCAGTACTGGCAATGGGTGTAATGTGGGATGCAAACCAAAGACAGAAGGTTGAAGACTGTAGTATCTGCCTGAGCCACTCCATAGTGCTGAAAGATTTTTAATTAAATAAATTAAAAAGAAATGCAAAAGCAAATGCTTCCTGCTCTATGAAGAACTTGATTCCAAAGGCAACAACAATTTAGCCATTTCTTCTCCATCAGTAGTGCATCAGTTTGGGTTTAAGGTCACGTACGCTAAAACCCCCGGACCATACTTACTGGGAAAGGGAGGAGATGATCATTTGGGGAAGACTGATGGAGAAGGCAAATATAACCTGAAGGTATTCAAACAGAAATGCTGGTTTCTGTGATAGTCACCTGCCTCTCTAGTCCGTGGGAAGGAACAGACTTTCCTGCTTTCTGCCAGTGAGTTGAGCACAAGCCCGTCTTGAGGGCGTTTCCTCATTGTATGGCTCTCTGCCCTTGTGCAGGGCTCTGGTGTGACCTCAGTTTTGTAAGCGGCTGGGTAGGGTCACCATGAGCAAAGGTTATCAGAGCTCATGGCTTTGGGATTGATCAGCTGGGGAAGTTGCTCAAGTTGTTATTTAAACAAAATGTTCTTTAAAGAGCAGAATAAATAGGGATTGTTTTGTGCCAGCCACTGACTTGGGCAGCTCCTTGCACACCAAACCCAGAGCGCGTGCAGAAACAGGATCCTTATTTTGTTCAGTGCTCTCTGAAGCCTGCAAGAACAGCAGCATTTTCTTTTGTCTGAATTTGTCTCTGACCAGTGGTCCTCTTCATAGTTTGCATTCACATCTTGGTTTTGCATTCTGGAGTAAAGGAGCCTTCTCTAGAATGTGTTCATAGCTTATTTGTGGCTCATGGGGAATCAGCTTTCCTCCACACCCCATCTCTTGGGACACTGTTAGTTCCAGCCATGTAACTTAAGAGCTCACCTCATAAATCATATTATGCAAACCTGATAGATGGGCTTGCTGGATTTTATGTGCTGCTATCAGCAAGTTCCATCAGCTTTGCTGGCTTGGGATTTTTGTAGAAGTTCTGCAAGTTCCAAATAGAGCTTCATGTTTTCAGTTCTCCTGTGACTTTGGTCTGCTTTCGTGGCAGAGGAGCATCAGAAGCAAACAAACAGAAGAAAAGGAAAATATTCTGCTTTCCAGAGGAACTAGCTGTAAATGATGGTGGATGTGAAGCTCCTTTATAAATCAAGAAGCATGTTCTGGGATTTACCTTGTGATCTGAGAAGAGGGCATATTATGCCCAAGCCATTTTATTGAATGTAGGATACTTCATCAGGTATATTACCAAGTTAAGTTAGCCTGCGTAAGCTAAGCTGTAGTAACCCATCATGTCACGTGCTTATTGCACACGTTAAGCTCATTGCAAGGTAGAAACAAAATCTTAAATCTTGACTGACAGACTTACAGTTCAGGCAGATGCATTCTGCCTGGCAACAGCAGTGGCCAGGACAACCCCGCCTTTCGAAGGCTGTGATTAGCACAGAGCAGCCCGGCACGGCAGTCACTACGGGCTCTTTGCTGTCCCGCAAGGAAGTTCATCCCCCAGTGGTAAAAACCAAATCACCAAGACAGTTGCTGAAGCGTGACGCTTGCTTTGGGGGGTTGTCTTTTTTTTTAATTCTATTTTTTATTTTCTAATATTTTGAACAAGAAGAAAGTGAGAGTGAGAGGGCAAAGTCTGGTAGGTCAGAGGTCTTTAATGGTGTGAAAACCAGAAATAATCGGTTTGATGCAGATATCCAATACAACTGAAAGCTGACACGTGAAGTTTTGTTTAAGGGAAATGAATCAGTTTTCAACCAGAGCTGTTTACCTTTCCTAGTTGTTGCTGTGAAAATGAAGTGTTAACACTGAAATAAATGTGTTTATTTGGGGTGGGGTTGTAGTCTTTATGGGTTAGACTTGCACTGGATGCACACTGAGGATGTTCATGCCAGCACTACTGAGAAATGGAACACCAAGCCTACTTGGAGATTTTCCATTTCATCACTGTGCAGTTTTTGGGTTGCAGCTTTATTGGTAAACTTGATCCTTTATGCAGACTTGGCATTTTGCCTTGATTGTGGTTTCTGCTGAGCCAGTGTGATGTTGCATAGTAGGCTAAAAGTCTTTTATTTTGGATCTTCCCAGGTCAGGAAGAGGGAAGACAGTTTTTTCTATGTTGATTTCTAAGGAGTTAGCCAGGCCACATGGCAGCACTGTGCCAGGGCTACCCCTCAGCTCCCCAGGGCACCTGCTGCCTGTGCTATTCTTGTGTGCCTTCTCCGAGAGGCCTCCCAAGTCCACGGCACAATGCTGGGGAGGGTGCTGGGTACCCTGGGAAGTCACGTGCGGGACTTTGAGCATGGGCAGTGTCAAAGGGGTGACTCGGGCAGTGACTGGGCAGAGAAGACCCTGGTCAGTGTGACTCCAGATGCTTGGCCTCCCTAGGAATGCAGCAGCAGGCGTGTACGTGTGGACCAGGGGAGCACGGAGACGGGATCGGCCTCTGCTGACAGCACAGATCTATCAAGGGGGTGGACAGTTGGGTTCTCAAGAGAAAGAAAAGAGAAAGTCAGTCATCCCTTTCCATTCAAGACCAGCAAACTTCTGACTCAATCTGACACTAACAACCTGGAATTTTCTTTTGCATGAAGATCTCTTTTGATTTAATGGGATTTAGTGCAGTTTTGCATGTCCTTTAGATGGAAGCCTTTAAGGTTCTGTTCTCTCTTTGAAAGTGGAGGTTAATTAGTACTAACTAATTAGTGTAAAGTGAGGTTTTGGATCATCTCATGAATAACTGGAATAGCCAAGCTCAGTGAAAATTTTTACAAGTCTCTCAACACCGGGTTAAATCTTGAGACGTCCTTTTCTAAACAGATATCATTTTAACCACGTGTGCAAGCCTGGTCTAGTAGCCATTTCTCGGGCAGCAACCAGATTTCTCTCATTACTATGGGAAAGTTGGTGTGATGCAAAAGTAATCAGGAGAATGGCCTTGAAAAACACCCTTGATGTGGAGAGCCTCCTGAAGGACCATCTGCCTGTCACAGGTCGCTCTCTAGCCTGCCTCATGGGGCCATCTACTGGCTAGTGACAGTTCTGGCCATGGCTGGCTGTTGGTAGGACGTTCGTTTTGAGCTGCAGTCACCACAGCCTCTTCCCTACGGTGCAGGTTGGTGTTGTATGCTAAAGTGATGATGAAAAGCACCAGCAACGTGGCCACACTTCCCTTCAGGGCTACAGGGTGCAACTTCTACGGACTAGCCTTTCTCTCATTTTTAAGTGCTAGAAACATTTTGAATACTTCTGGAGACCTGAGTGGGGAAAGAAAGGGCTGCTTTTCTTGTGATGATTAACACTGGGACAAGAAACCATAACCAGTAACAAGGAAAGCAAGTCCTGTACAGAGCATGCTTTGAGTGACATCTAAAAAAGACAAATACAGTGAAACTATAACCCAGTGGGTATGTACAGAGGAGGTTAACTCCAGTTCTGTGCGGCAACTTTGAAGTCTAGGAGCTTAAATTAGAATGTCAATGTTAAATAATGCATTACCTTAAAGTGCTTCTCATCCAAATGGTACCATATACCATTGGGTTATTGCAGCTTTTATAATCACACACAGTTTGTCATTTGCCTGTGCCAGCAAGAACGTGCCGGTGGCGTTGGCCCCTGTCCCTGGGCAGTCCGCACAGGAGCAGAGCCTGGGGCTTCGCCTTTGGGGGTTAATGTGGATCAGGTCCAGATACCTGTGATGAGGTCTTGCAGTTGTGCAGAAACTTTCTAATCACCACCTAAAGGACCAGAAAGTCTTGGGCAAGATGCCTCTTATCACTGAGATTATTGATCTGGGAGTAGTGTTTGGTTATTAACTCTCACTGGTTATAGGAAGGGCTGTCAATAAAGGCAAGTCTTGTGGCTTTGACATTTCGGTAGTCTGTGTTTATTTTAAGGCTTTAGGGTAGGTAGGAGGTCATTTAACTTCACCTGTTTACTTAAGCAAAAGATCATTAACTGTGCAGATACTCCTACATCCTGTTAATGTGCATTGTTAAGTTTAGAGGATATAAATCTTATTACTAAATTATGCCCATTGTAGAAGTTCCGTGGAAGTTTAGTGAAGTTATGAGTTCAGAGTTAACTGTAACCAGTCTCTGTACCTGGGCACATCCAGTTCTCTGAGAACTCTTGAATATCTAATACCTCATAGTGCAGAAACAGATGCAAAGATTCAACTAGGTATTAAAAAAAAATAATATTTTGGAACTCCATTAGTTCCTCCCACTGTTTGCCAAAGTCTGGTTTCATGGGTTTCCATCTGCACTGAGACACTGGAACACATCAATACCTCCTCCCACTGAGAGAGACGCTTCCTTGTTCAGCTTGAAGTGCTTAAAAGGTTATGAGCAGCTGCAAAACAGGCGAAAAACCCGGGCTGAAATGGCTTATCAGATTGTATTTTCAGCATTAATTGTCAGAACTTGGCTTTCTGAGATCTTTTGTTTACCTACAGGCTTAGAGCTTTACCAGCTGTGAAGAGAAACTATGGCCTATTTTAAACCTCCACCACAAATTATAACTGTGTTGTGTCATTTTATACTAAAGATATCTCCTCTTTGTCCAATAAATAAGATTTTGTAGTCAGTGGCTTTTAAGGAGGATCCTCCTCAACCTGGAAGCAGTAGAAGTAGCTTTTGAAAGCAGTTAAGGGGAAAGGTTTCCTCTCCCAAGAGAGAACACCTGCCTGTGGGTCCAGAATTTTTGTTGAGCACAGGTGAGGTCCCTTTCTCTGTCCTCTTCTCCCTTCCCCTTCCATATTCTATCAAGCTGATATTTTCCCTCTAAGACCCCTCTACCCCAAGTAGGAGGAAAGCTGGGCTCAGAAAAGGAGGGCCTGCAGATGAGCAGCGCTGCGAGCCCAGCGGAGGTGGCGGCTGCGGAGGCTGCGAGCCAGGGAGACCTGGCTGTTCATCACCGCGTCACGCGGCTCTTCCCAAACTGAGGCGAGACGAGTCGTGCCTACTGCAGCTCCAGCTTATGGGTCCCATTTACCTTGGCTAAGAAAAACGGTCCTTCAGTAAGGAGCTGATGAAAGGGGAAGGAGGATGACATTTTTGTCTTGACGGATTCAAGTGCCATACCACAAATAAGGTTTGCAGTGTTAGTCAGAGGAGCAGGATGGTTGCTGAAGATCCATATTTATAGGGAGTCTGTTGTTTGGTTGAGGAGTTAAACTGCTTGAGCATCTTCCAGCCTTCTGTCTGTCTATACAGAGTCCTTTGGAGCTGAAGTGGTCTTGAAGTGCACTGCAAAGCCAGTGTTTTGTACTCCTTGTATAAAAATACAGTCACTTTGGATTTATCTAGGGGGGGATTTCCTAGTTTAGTTAGAAGAAAGCTGAGCCTGTTACATTTCAAGCAGATCAGGAGAATTATGAATTCTTGGGACTTTAGGAATAATGTTTTCTTTCTGAAGTCCTGAAAATACATTGGCTGAGTGCACACTCCCAGTTGAACTCTGGCAATGTTTGGTGGTTTTGATGAGCTTTGTTTTCAGTCCATGTGCTCCGTGCTTAGTTGCTGACACATCCATGTATAAGCTGCTGGATGTAATGCTTGTTTAAAATGTGTTGGCTGCCAAGCAAGTCCTTCTGTCTTTAGGGTTTTAATAAGCAGTGGTCCCTTTACTTCTCCCCTTCCTTCCTTCTCCTCGTATATGCACTTGTGTGCACATATGAATCTTCCCTTCCTTCACTGCTGTACCCACTTACCTACCAACATACACACCCTTGCTTTCCGCTCGCTTGCCTCCTGACTGCCTGCTGGTGATGAGCAGTTAACTGTCTGGAACTCGGCGTGTGTGTCATTTCCCCTGGACGGTGCTTCCTCCGGTGGGCAGCTTCCCACCCTCAGCAGCACCTGCTCTTTCATCCCACGCAACTCTGTAATTCCACTGTCCTTGGAGAGGAGGGCTGATGATGCATCATCCATATGTAAATGGCTGATTAATGCTTAAGAGATTCTCTATTTGAAGTTTTAGTCTTGAAACTGTTGGGAGTGACACAGTGACAGAAGCAGGTTCCTCAGCTGGCTTTATATAATTGACATCAGGATTTGTGAGCTGTACCCCTGTCCACGTGCCCCTTTGAGGACAGACAGAGGTGGAAAATTTTCCCTGATGTGAAGTTTTCCTTCTTTATAACTACACTTGGAAGTGTGAAAAATTTCCAGACACATAAAGAGACAGAAGTTGTATTGTGGGAGCCGTTGCATACCTGGAAGTTGATCGTTTGTCTTGGTCTAACCCCATTCTTAGTAGGACTGTCTTACACGTGCAGTTTGTCTTGATGATATCTGCCCTGCATTTGGATCGGTGTACAGCTGAAAGAGTCCATCACCTCCGGGACCCTTCCAGCCTGTCCTGACGTTTGTGATCGAGTTTCTCTGCATTTGATGCAGAAGAGGAGATGAAATCATCCAGGCATGAGAGAAGGCTGAGTCTGATTTATTTTAATATCTTTTCCATCTGTTGTGTTGGTCATGTCATGTCCCTAGATGTTTAATCTAGGGTTTGTCATTTGACGTGCTGATACTAAGTGCTTGAGCTTTACCACCTTGTAATTTGGTTCATGCCTCTTGTTTGTCTTTGCAGCTCTCCTCCCTCTTCCCTGTCGTCCTTCCCTTAGATAACCTGATTCAGAAGGTTCAGAGAAGATCTTGATTCCATGAGCCCTGCAGTCTCCCTGTACCCAGAGAGTGAAAGGGGTGATTCTCCAGCTCACTCCCTTTATTGCAGGGCTGTGTGCAAGCACTGGGTTGGCCTCTTAGTAATCCTCCCTGCATCCCTAAGCAGCAGGACCTGTACAAGTTTAAAGCCTGTGACTGAACAGGTATTCCAAACCCAGGTTCTTAATCACTACTTTCAGTACTGGATTAAAAGAAATAAAAGACTATGTGTTAAGTTTGCCACAAGTTACTGAAGTTTCTGGTTTGCACTTGCCGAGTTCAGAGCTCTGCCTGTTTCTCCAAATGTTCCTCTCCAATTTTATGTAGCTGTGACTTAAATGGAGCGATGCAGTTTCTGCTGCAGTCTGTGCCAGGGTGAGCTCTGACCCTGACGAGGATGTGGTTTTAGCACTAGCATGAGGGGTTTGAGCCTGTGCTTGCTCTTCCCACTTACTGGGTAGCGGCTGTACCTGGTATTCCAGTGTCCTTATGTACGGTGGTCTCAAAAGAGAGGAATGGGTTTTACAATCTGAACTGTAAAGCTTTAGAAACAGCAATGTCCCAGGCTTGACAGGACAAAGTTACATCACCTATTTGGCATCAACTAGCAAACTGGTTTTCCTCTTGGATGTGCCCAGGGCCTGTGTGCCCCGGGTGGCCGGCAGTGGTGCTGAGGGCACGCGGTGGGTGCTCTGGTGGCACCGGTGCATGGCTGCACTCTCCCGGGTGCTCGGTTTGCCCAGCGGGTGGGTTAATCCTGCAGTGGGGCTGCGAGCGGGGTCCCAGGAGGCAGGTCCCCAGGGTGCCAGGGGCAGCTGCCCTGTGCCCAGCTCTGCCCCGTGGTGCCCAACCTTGTTCTGAACCCTCTGCTCCTTTTGTCTGTGGAGGGCTTGGAGCCAAATCGAGGGTGTCCTGCTATGGTGCTGGCCCAGTTTTCTCCTGGTAGTTACAGTCTGCCTTTTTAGACTTCTCTGCCATTTTAGTTTCAGAGTTTTGTCTGTCACTGTTACTTTTGTGTCCTCATTTTCCCAGTTTCTCTGATGCAGGCTGTGCTTTTCGGTTGTTGCTATGAGGAGCTTGCCGAGGCCATCAGCTGGATGTGCACCTGAGGAGTTCAGAAAGGGCATTTCACCTGTGAAATACTCGAGATGAGGGAGAGGGTGTGGAGGTCATCTTCTCTACACACTCCCAGCACCACTTTAGGGAACAGGACAGTGAAGTAATGAGTGATCACAAACCAGTTTGTGAATTTTCCACTGGTTTCTTACTCTCTTGCTTCATATTTCTCATTTCTTAATATTTGGCAGCACGCAGATTTCCCCAGATATGTGGATCTTCTGCTTGCTGTACTTTTTCTCCAAACTTTTTGGACCTACAGGGTCTTGAAAAGAGTTCTCATCTTGTTACAGGGGTCACATGAACATCTAATCTCCCTAAGGTTTTAAGCTGCATCAAAGCCCTCCTCCCCCCTCCCCTCCTCTCTCCAGTTTTATGAAGGAGCTTCAGAAAATAAGTTTCACAGAACACAAACAAGTTACCCATGGCTGCTGGTGCAGCTGGGGCTCGCCGGCAGAGGCTGTGGAATGGTGCAGGGAGGCACCCGAGCAGCAAAGGGCCGTGGGCGAGGAGAGTGGGTGTTCGGTGCCCCTGTCCCCTTCCTGCCACTCTCAACGCCATCGCAGTTTGTGAGGCTTTTTCTGTTCTCAGCTCAGACACCTGGGAACATCCGTGTCCCCCGTGTTGCCGAGGCTTGGTCCATCCTCTGGCTTTGCTGTGGTAGTCGTCGGCTTCTGCGGTGCGAGGCCTCGGAGAGCTGAGGCGAGGGCGGCAGCGCCGTGGGACTCGCTGCAGCACTGAAGCTTGCACGGGGTCACTGCTGCTGGGCTGCAACTTGCCAGAACTGATGGAATTTTGTTGACATGGAAGAGTAGCTGTTGGTGCTCTTTGGATGATGTTTCTGTTTCTTCATGGGTCTAGAAGTCTGCTTTTAATAGCAGCCTGGCAGTTGGCTTTGGCTTTATTGCTCCGTAAAGCTCCCGAAGGCTGTATGATTAGTAGAGAAATGAGCATGTTTTCATGGCTTTGTTTGTTGCGTTACATGGAGAAATGATCTGTCTGAATGGTGGTGGACTTGCTGTAAGCTAAGCTAGGCTGTACCCAAAATAAATTGCTTCCTAAATAAAGTCAATGACACTCTGTACAAGAAGGTTCACCCCCCTTCCCCTTCACCTCTGTTCGATAGGATCTCCTGTCCTTGGTAGAGAAAAGGTCTTGGGAATCTTCTCAGTTCCTGTATTTAGCCTGGACGTTTTCTTTGGTGGAGGCTTCTCCGCAGACTCCTGCAGCAGGGTGGCTGCCTTTGGGCCTGGCTCTTGCTTCCATTGGTCTGGAACACAGCCGATGAAGTCAGACGGTTTCTGTCTGGCAGTCTTGCAGTGGAATGCGGCGCTGTGCTGTGCAGCGCTGTGCAACTCTCCCGCCTGCCCCAGTTGGCTGACTGGTGTGGGCTGGGATCCTCATTTGATGTAGGTCACTGACGAAGACCAGCAGTTCTTTTTAACATCCTTCTTCACAGCAGCTTTGCTAGATGGTTGTGTGCAATTTGTTAGAGCAGTGCTCTTGTGATCAGAGACTCTCAACATCTAACATCCCCATCAGGAAGTCAATTTTGGAGACCCTCTTACCAATTGGCCCTGAGAATACCCACAGAGAAATCGAAGTACAAATGTCAGTTGAATTAGATTACCTGTAGCATCTGGTTTTGCATCATTTCCGTGGCACTACCTCACAGATCTGAGCGTACAGTAACATGGCAAGTTATGCTGGTTTCGTTTCCATTCAAGCTCTGCTCCGGCTGTTGCAGCAGCGCTTCCTGGCACCTCCTCACCTATGGCACAGACCCGCGCAGCGAGGGACGGCTTGGGGGCAGCGTCGGTCTCGGCACCACCATGGCACGCGCTGGGACTGGGAGCGGACGCTGCTGGTGCAGCCACACTGGCCCTTGCTGCCCTGTCCTGGCGCTGGGCTGAGCGACAGCAGCTGCCCAGGGCAGAGCCGGGGCCAGGGGCTGCTGCCACGTCCCACAGCACGGTGACCGTGGGCTGCCCGGGGGCGGCACGGTGCGCTGTTGGGATTGCCACCTGCCTTTTGCCTTCCCTTCATCCTTTGCCCCTCATGTCCTGTGCTTTTCTGCAGATGTATCTTCTGTCTTCTGCGCGAATCAGACTTTACTGTTGCTTTTCTGTGTAATATTTGCATTCTCAGTTCCTGCTCCAAACGCCCCTACAATGTACTTGCTCTTTGGTCATAATGCTTTTCCAGTGCCATCTGACCTACCAGGACAATTTAAGACAACAAGCTTTTTAGCTGTTTTTCCTCTAACCCTGATTCCTATAAAGATATTTTCACATTTTAACTCCTTTTTTTTTCTCCTTTCTCCTAATGAAAAATGAATTTTGCTCTTAGTAGTATTTTCTTCCGTATTGCCCAGGTTTTGAGTCAGTCAAGAGTTTTCTCCTCTGTTATATCTCAGGAATTTCTATTTTATGAATTAACATTTCAGTGCAGAATTTCTTCACGTTACTGGTGCATTACTGCAGGTTAAGAGGATGACTTAAACCCCCAACCCCCAGACCTACCAAACTCAACCACTGTAATGTCTGTCAGAGCCTCTAAGAGTCAGCTGGCCCACAGGGGTAGGCAAAAGGAGAACATTAAAAGTTCCTGGTTCTTGTACCAATGTCCACGAACACAGGAGGAAGCATTGGAAAGCCCACTGAGTTCTGTTGGTTTGGGTGGCTCTAGTATTTGAGCCTTGGGATTACCCTGCATGCTCTGAACTAATGGTTCTGAGGAACTCAACCTGGGGTTTTATATGGCTTGGCTTCGTGATCGTGTGTCTCTGTCCTAGGTGAGCAGCAGTATTTGTCACAAACGGGAAATACCAGTGAGCCAGAGGAGGAGAGCAAGGGGAGAGGTGGCCGTGAGGAGAGGAGGGAGTTGGAGGGAGCAGGGATTGGCGGCACAGGAGAGAGCAGGGATCGATGGCATACGGTGCTGTTGCAGACGGGATGCTGAGCCTGTGCTTTGCGTTGTCTAAACAGGNAGGGGGGCACCTTCTCTTTGACCAGGAGGTCGAGGGTGGTGGTTTTGCCTTGCACCAGTGTAGTTAAATACTGTTGCTGGCTCTGTTTTGTACTGGAGTCCTTCTGTGACAATTAGTTTCTCATTAGAGTTTCAGCCTTCCAGGAGATCACATTAATCATCTGAAAAAAGTATTTAGTAATGTTTCAGTAGCAGTGTTTCAGTGGTGCTATAAATAGAACATATATTTTACAGGTGGATTTATGTCCTGCTGTGCATCTTGGAATCTCTGCTTTTAACTGCGCTTGAATCTCTTCTACCAAGTCGGTTGCTCTGGGTACGCTAAGGAACACAGATGTCCACTTGATTCTATCGATCNCTCTTACCTGGCTATTTTATTTAAATCTCCAGCAGAACGTGACCTTGTTTTGTGGCATCAGCCTTGGAAACGCTGCGTTTTCCTCCAGGCACTGCTGTTGAGTTTCTGTGGTTGTTTTTTATATCGCTTTTCTTCACCTCGGAAGCGGGGCGGTGTAAAAAAGGCTCCCGTCTGAGTGAGTGCTGCAATCTATAAACAAGAACGTGGTGCTGCTTTTTGGGGTTGTCTGGTTTTGTTGGTGAAGGCTTGGCTTGTATGGTGCAATGAGGGAAGGGGCTAGTAGATGCAGCCTGATGTCAGAGG
>VWZY01000785.1:21780-32326 GCA_013399075.1 Chloroceryle aenea
CGATGGTTGTGGCAGGGCCACATCTCTGCTGGTAAAACCGGAGCTGACGGGGCAGCATGTCAGGAGAGGAGGAGATGAAACAAGTCAGGATGAAAACTTAACAGGACTCCTAAGTGCTCCATCTTCCCCACTAATGAGGGCTCTGCACGCGCGAGGGCGAGAGAAGAAAACCCACCCTGCGCTCATAAAGCCCTGTGACTTTGCTGACTGGAGGCACCGGCGCTAATGAAGTCACCAGAGAGTTGGGATTCCTTTGGCAGCTCTGACATTGTTCCGTGGAATCGTTATTGTAATTCACTCCGAGGGAACAACAAGGAAAAGAAAAGTGCCACACACCAGTGCGACACATCTGGGTGGCAGCTGGTTCCTCCGCTTCCCCCAGAACCCTTGGAGCCCAGGTGGGTGATGGGTTTGGGAATGGGACAGGGAGGGACGGACAGACAGATGCTCACCACGTTTGATTTCGTAAGTGCCACGTGCATGGGGGAGGGAGAACCATCCTTAGAGAAAACTCCTAGCGAGGGCTGGTCGATAACCCTGCAGGGTGAAGGTTGTTTTCTGAAAGCAAGGGGGTTATATTTATGTATATATTTAAATATACACCCTAAACAGTTTAAATATAAAAATACTAATAAGATAATATAAATATATTATAAATATAAAGAATATAAATACTATTAATGTATTAATAATATCCCTAAATGCACACACACATATAGATAAATATATCTATAAAAAATAAGCTCAGGGCCTTACTCTGGTGCCAACAGCTGTGACTTCAGCAGAGATTATTTTGGGAAGCCTCACAAATGTCCACTGGGCCCCCCCATTTCTCGCTGCAGCATCTTCTGTTTGGGCAGAGCCGTTCAGGACGAGCTGCTTCGCCATCCAGGAGCCACCAGTGCCCAGCTGTCCTCACTGTCACCTCGGCGGGCAGGGAGGAGCAGACAGATGCTCCTCGGGGTCCTTTGGTGCCTCTTCTTAATTAGAAACCTCATCTCTTCAGCCTCGGGTGCCCTTCGGCGGGGTGAGTTGCTCTCACCTGCTTAATCCTGGAAGATTATTTCCTGGTCTCTTTTAAAAAAATAACCACCCCAAACCCTTCAGTCTTCTTTCAATTCTTTTAATTTCACCTCATTTAATTCCTTGCCAGCTTAATGACTTGGTAGTAATGAATAAGATGGAAATTAGGGCTTAATAAGTGTTAAGAAAAGACAGTTTTCTTGCTGATGAAGGGAGCGTGCTGGTGGGAAAGTGAAGTCTCGGGAGAGGGCAGGGATAACCCCAAAGCTCTTCCTGACCTTGAGACAGGTGATGCCAGCTCCAGGCTGTAACTGGGGACAGTGACAAGCTGCAGCTGGGACCAGGGACATGCCAGTCCTGGGAAAAGGCCGCTGGAGGGAAGCAGGAGGGGATGAACAAAAGGAGGGGCTGGCACAGGGTGCTGCTGGAGGGGAGGTGTTGGTGCCCAGCTCAGCATCCCAATACTTTGCCTTCTGACCAGGGCAGGGGCTGAGCTGGGGTTGCAGCTCTGGGCAGGAGAGCCCAGTGGGCTGAGAAAGCTCAAGGGCTGTCCCACCCACCCCCCATATTTGGGGAATCCCATGGCCCTCCTGGGGAAGTGATTTTGGCCTGCAAAGCCCTACAGCTTCTGGAGGGGTGGCACCCACTGGGTCTGTGGCAGACGATCTCAGAGCCCAGCAAGGCAGCAATAAATCCAGCCCCAGGGCCGCGGTTGTGAGACCAAGACTGCTCTAATGTCACCGTGCAAGTCACTAACCTGCCACTGTCTGCCTGTGGGGCTGAAGTCTTGTCTGGTCACCTCTGTGCTGGAGTTACATCAGGATCAGCATCTGGCTGCCAGTGGCATCACACTGTTAGAAACAACATCACAGCCTCTGCTTCGTTTGCTGGGGAGGTGCCTGGGGGTATTCTCCCTCTGGTGCTGCACCGGACATCCCGAGGGCACAGCCCAGCACCGAGGGGTGGGATGGAGCTTTTTGCTGACTCAGCTGGAGTGAGGAACTTGCTGACTCAGCAGAGACAGAGCTGGCAGGAGCTGCTATGTACAGCTGGCAGAGCTGGAGCAGCCGGTGGTAACTGGTACCCGAGCACTGCAGGCAGGAGTGTGACCCTTGGCCCAGGCTGTGCTGGTGAGGACACTGGGATGTGTAATCAGATCAGCCCTGGCCTCTGCCACGAGCGTGGCTAATGACAGGCCAGCCGGCCGCTCACGCTGCATTAGCTGGCTCTGGACTCAGGCTCTAATTAACGATAATATTGGGACTGACAGGTGGATCAGGGGAAAAAAGGTGCAGAATTAATTGACTTGCCAGAAAACATGTCCAACAAGATTCCCCCCTGCACATACCCCCCGCATACACCCAGCCCCTCCATAACACAAACATCCCCCCGCTGCCCCCCACTCAAACTCGGGGCAAACATCTTCCAGAGATTGGTTTGCTCCTTCTCCTCCCAGGTGCTGTCACTTCAGAGGTGGTGTTAATTTTTTAAGTGCATTTCTTGTTGTTTTGATCCCTATTTTACTTCCCTTGGAGTAACAGGCAGGACCAAGTGAGAATCCCAGCTCCAAGCCCCAGTTAACTCTGCAAATCCACAGAGGGCTCTGAGCACAGACCAGATCAGTTTGGGTCAGGGCTGATTTCAAAGGCAATTTTTACCTGAAGCGAAGGCATAAATCCCAGTAGTCCTGCTGGGGGGTGGCAATACCAGTAGTCCCATCTGGGTCTGAGGAACGGGTTCGTTCCTGCCCCATCCTTGCTTTGCTGGGTCGAGCGGGGCCGTGCCAAGAGCCGTGCATCGCTGTGAGGAGGCAGAGCTGCAGTTTGGGTTTGGTGGAAGAGAGTTTCTCACTAAAGCCATGCACTGGAGGACCGGGGTGGCTGCCCGGCCGTACACGCATGCTGGGACCCTGTGACATTACACACATGCAATTTTAATTCCAGCCTTTCTAGATGCAGTGAGATGCTGAAACTCAGTCGCTGTGATGCAAGTGCGGGGTTTGCAGGTAGCGGAGCCACCTTCCCATCACTGTCTCCTTTTCCAGGTGCAGAGGAGAGGTTTTGGGAAGCACAGGGGGATTTCCATTTTCCTTCACAAGGGTGCAGGGGCTAGTGGTGGTTAAATGGATTTTCCCCTGTAGGAGTCAGCTGAGCTGGTGAAATCCTTCCCAAGGGTGATGCAGGTGGAAAAAAAACCCTGTAGGCTGAAGAGTGGATGAGGGTTCAAAGAGAGGTGGGCAAACCACTTCAGGCACAGGAATTCCATGAGCCAAAACCAGTTGACACGAAAAACCTATTAAAAAACTCAAACACAAAATATAAGGGGAGATCAAACACCTTGAGCTGTTCCTGCTCACTCTTGTACATCTGCTTATGGCTTCCATGGGAGACTGGAGTCCTAAAAAACACTAAAAAGCCACGATTTTCTGGCACCTCCAGCAAAATCCAGTGGGGAGAATCGTGTGGGAAACCCCAGCCAGGTGACCTGGTGTGGTGGAGCAGCTGGAGGCAGCTGTGGAAGCTGTGTTGAGCTGTGCCATGCTGGTGGGCACCCACTGCTGCATGCCCAGACTGGGTGCTCATGGGGTGGGTGCATCTATTCCAAGGGGAGCACGTTGTGCTGGGAAAATAGCTGATTTACATGGGGAAATTTGCTCCTGCTGGCACTGTGTACTATAGCTCCATAAATAATCAGCCCTTAAAAGCAATTGCCTCAACTAAATCAGAGGCATGTAAACATCCCAAAGCTGCATGACTAATAAGGGGAAATTTTAGCATAGAAAAGGTTTCACTACTCATTGTCGTGTCCGTGTGGCAGAGCCTGTCCTGGAGAGCCTCTTCCCATCGCTTCAAAGGCAGCAGTGCAGACACTGTTGGGGTGAAAGCTCCTGAAAGCTCCCTGCTGGTGAAGAGAAAGCTCCCTGTGGTGGGGAGAACTGGGAGCAAACCTCCTCCTTATGGACCTGTTTCACTGGCCATGAGGGAAATAGGAGGGAAGGGGGAAGCAAATGCTCCTCTTCTTGCAGGAAAAAGGCAATGACCAAGGAGGGGATCTGGGATCTGTCCTGCTGATGGTATCCTGAGATCATCGAGTCCAGTCCCCCTGCCAAAGCAGGATCACCCAGGGCACGTCGCTCAGGAATGCATCCAGAGGGGTTCTGAAAGTCTCCGGAGAAGGGGAGTCCACAACCTCTCCGGGCAGCCTGTTCCACTGCTCCATCACCCTTGTAGTAAGAAGTTCCTCCTCATCCTTGTACATCCCATGGGTGCAGGACAGGCTGTGTCCATCCTGCTGAGCACCTCTGGGGCTCTGCCAGATTGGCAGCTGCAGAGAAACCCCCCGAAAACTCCTACATTTCTAGTGTCCCACTGGGCTCGTTTCCCAGTCTTGAGAGATGCCGTGCCCCATGGACGAGAAAGGCACCTGCACGTGGGACATCTCCTGTGAGGAAGCTGCTGGGGCTGTCACTGGAAGAGATGTGGGGATTGCTGGGGCCAACAGGAGGGCAATGAATGAAATACAGGCTCTGGAAACCTCGCCCATGGCACGATGCTGAGCAGGGAGGAATCTCCACCCTGCTGCAGGACCTGTGTGCTCCAGCCTCCTCATCCTCTCCACCTGGAGCAGACCCTGTGTGCCCTATCCCACTGCTAACAAGCTTTTATCCATTGCCAGGCCAGAGAGCAGCACTTAGATTCAAAAGGATGCTCCAATCCCTAAACCCTTTTTTTATTTTTTTTTTAATATTCTTTTCTTTTTTATTATAAACCTTGCAAGTCTCTTCTAAGTCCAATCCTGCCATGACAAGAGGCTTCAAAGAGCCCCTCCACATTAAAACCTGATGCTGCTCCCACACAGCCTGAGATTAGAAACCCCTGCAGTGGGGATCGATTGCCTGATTAGGGGGGAATTGATTGCCCCAGCCTCATTAGCATATCATTAGTGCTGACCCCGTAGCTGGCCCAGCTCGAGTGGGCCGTGACCTGGATGGATTAAAAAGCGCAGTGTGCCGAGGAGGGATGGGAAATCAGTAAACAGGAGAAGGGGAGGTGAACCCCAAGTCAATAGCATCCCCCTTCCTTACCCCACCGAGGCTTCAAGCGCTCGATGCCGCGCGGCAGCATCGAAGGGGATGCAGCTCCTGGGGTATGGTCTCATCCCATAGCGGTCCCCACACGGAGCATCCCCCGTGGGCACCAGGGAGGGCTTCTTTGGGAGCTCCAGCCCTTTGGATGTTGACTAGCAGGGTTTTCAGTGCCGTGAGTCAGTAGACCCGGATGGGGTTTCCATCTGCACTGTGCGAGGCCTCCCCAGACTGTGCTTTAGGCCCCTGTCCAAGTAAAGCTGAAGAACTAGTTTGGCTTGATTTGCTGAGGTTTTCTTTTCTTTTGGTTTTGTTTTGTTGTCTGGGTTTTTTTTTCTCTATAGGTTGTGCTTGTAAAAGAAGGGGAGAGGAGCCTGTGCTGGTCCTGAAGCCCCAGGATCCACCTTGCAAATGACTTACCAAGGTCAGGAGGCAACATGCAGCAACAAGCCTGGTCCAGCCCAGTCCCAGCCCAGTGGTGAGTGGCACCAAGAGGATTGCTATCCCCCAGTGCCTGGCTTTGCAGAGTAACCTGGGTTTGTCCTGAGGATCTGGGCTGTGGCGTGTCACAGCTCTGCTATCTGCACCTGAGGGGACACAGAAAGTAATTCAGTTATTAAGGAGGACCAAGGACAAGCTTCAGGGAGTGGGTGAAAGGAGCAGTTTTATCCTGAGACTTGGGAGAGCCGCTGGCCAATGCCCCAGAGTGACACTGACCCTGAGCCAAGCTCCAGTCCCATCCCTGGAGCACCTTGGTGCCTTCTGGGACCTTCAGGTTCTCCTCTGGACCAATTTGCACAGGAGCCTCAGTGCAACCTCTGCTTTCAGGTGGAGAAGTGATTCCTAGACCCAGGGAGGCCAGGCACACTAGAAGGTCAATCAGACTTGCAGCACCTGCCCTAATATTTGACTGCAAGCTAATGAAATCCTGGTGTTGGGAAGGAGCAGAAATGAGGATTTTCCAAGGCCCCATTAAGTGCCTGGAGTTGTTCAGAAGGAACCAGCACCAGCAGCCAGCCCAAGGGGCCAGGCCAAGCCCCAGAGAGGTAGTGACCACATGTGCAAGAGCAGGGTGGCTGGGAAAGTCTGTTCTCAGATACCCTTTAAGCAGTTTTCTCCTATTATTTAGTTTTAAAAACCCAATGTGCAGTGAGAGGTATGAGGAGTCAGGATGCTCAGGGACCCAACGTGTGCAGGACAGGTGACCTTGTGCAGGGCAGTTATCCCCAGGACCCAGTACCCATCTCAGGTGACTGTGCCAGGAGCCAGCATGGGCTGAGCCATGCCAGGAGCACAAGAGGTCCCCCGCTATCCTCTGCCCTTGCTGTGGGGGTGGAAGTGGGGACCCACCTTTGCCACTGTGCCTTCCTCACCTGCAGGATGGGGATGCCCATGCCTGACTGCCAGCAGCACCACGGGTGTTTGTTCAGAGTTGTGATGCTTTTCCAAAGTAAAAGGTGCTAACACCAAATCAATTCTCATTCCCTAAATACCCAGCACAGATCTGTCAAAAGAAAACAAAATAATCTTTCCTTACTTCCTCGCTGGTGTTTGGGATGTTGCTGCGGTGGAGCTGCCCGATGCAGTGATATTCCCACACGGGATGGAGTCCTCCACGTCAATACTGTCCATCAGCTCTCATTACAGTTCATTTTCCATGTTGGGTGACTTACAGCAGGAGACTCCTCGCCGGCAGTCTGCCTTCAGCCCTTTGCCTGATACTCTAACACAGCAAATTAATTAGCAGCAATGTGCTAACTACCTGCGAATCTCATAACCGTAATTGCACCGCAGTGCTCCAGCCAGGAGCATTTGATCTCCTATCGATTAATGAAACAGCTTTTCCCCTTTCACAAGACTCTTCATTTCCTACTCGCTTTCCTGCTAATTTTAAAGAGGAATAACTTGACCGAGGAAGATCCGGAGCATGGGAATGGCAGCTGCCTGTGGGATGGATGCAGCAGCCGGTGCTTGTTACCCTGGTGCTTGCAGCAATAGTGGGGCAAGAGAAGAGCACCCAGGGGTCACACACATCTCACAGCATCTCTCAGCTGCTACAGTTACCCCAAGAAATGAGGGTACCTCTTGCTTTTTTGGATACCGAACCCTGAGGGGGCACCTCTGGAGCATCCCAGTCACGCAGCTGGTGTGGAGGCAGCCCAGAGGGATGCTGCACCCATACGTCTCCGAGACACGTACTGTACTGGGACGGAGGGGGAGGCTGCTCTGCTCTTCACCTGATCAATAAGGACACCAAGGACCACATTTCAAGCAGCTTTTTTCTAAGAAAAAAAACCTTCCTGAGCTTTCCCTGTGTTTTTCCAGCTGCAGGAAAGGTGAATGCCCCCCGCTCCCTCCCAGAGCTGGAGGAACCTCATCCCCTGTGGCACCGAGCTCCCCCACCCCTAAAATGGAAACGAGTAAACAGGATTCATCTGAATTACAGTGACCCTTCCAACCCCGACGCTTTACAGGGATGATTACACATTATTTTATGAATAAATAATGTCTCGCCGCAGATTTCCACCTGTTCTGAGCATCTCTCTGTGATCTCTGTGGCTTTCAGAAGGGGAGTTGGAAACAGAAATCTATTTTGCAGGCAGCAGAGCCGTTTGAAGCCTCCTTCATCCTGTGTTTCAAGTGTTTATCTCCTTCTCTTGACGCAGCTGTGCCTCCTCCGTGGCAGGCGGGCAGGACTGAGCAGATCAAGCTCTTGACGTCAAGTTTTCGCTGCTGCGGGTCCATCTCCTGGTCCAAAGGAAAAGTTGTTGTTGAACGTTGTTAATCCACCAAAGAGAGAAACAAAACCCAGCTAAATTATGTTGGCAGCTGGATCCCAGAGGCTGATTAATTAATTAGCTGATGAACCATCCACGTGTCCAACGCAGGCAGCTCCTGCAGCGCTCTGCTCACCAGTGAGGGGAACCTGGGGTGTGTGGGAAGGTGCTGGGATGGCAGATGCACTTGTCATGCTGCAGAAGAGCCCTTGTCTGCTCAGCCCAGTGGAGATAACTTACTGTTCTTTAAATAACTTCCTTCTCCTCCATGTAACAGACCAAGAATTAAATAGCAAATATTGCTTTACTGTCTTTTTTCTCCTCCACCCACCTGGCAAAAAGCAGGGTTATAAAAACTGCCATGGCCATCAGAAAAACAAACAAACAAGGTCCCCCCCAATCCTCCCCCCAAGCTGTTTCTCCCCTTCCTTTGTCAAAATGAGCAAACGAACAAAAATACCAAAAATGTTTTGCCACCAAACCCAGTGTCTCAGGCTGTTAAGGTGCTTGGCCTCTGAAATCTGTGTTGGTCAAATTTAGTTAAACATCGTTTCTAAACGAAGTCAAGATGCTCCATCTTTAAAGTATTATGAAGAAACATTTTGACACAAAAACCAACCCCTCATTCATCAACTCCTCATCTAATTCAGCACAAGCTCATGAATAATTTCCATCATCCTGAAACCTCTTATCCCTGATGAGACTCAGCCCAAAGTGCCTGTATCAATGTTTAAATAACCCTCATAGTGAAGATCTTCTTCCTAATTTCCTAAAATTCGAGCCTACAACTCTTGGCTGACTTGCAAGAGAATATTTTTATCATTAGTTTTTCCTTAGGAAATCTCTTGAAGCATGTTTTCCCTTCCTGGGATCTCCTGGACTCAGCACTTGGGCATCCAGTGAGGTTTTACAGCACCTAGCTTTGCAGCGAGCATTGGTCGGGGTGTTAACCTGGACACTTTTCTCCTCGCACCATTCACAGCTTTGCAGGGTAGATTTTAAGTCCTTGCTAAAGATCTAGCTGGGGGTCCCACCAGGTAGCCTGGGAAACATGACAAGCCAGTTAAACCACCCCTATGTTGGCTGGGGGATTAGCACAGGGGCAGTTTTGGTGACCTGGGGTGGTCTCCTGAGCAGCCAGGCACAACGCTCCCAGGGGTTTGCAGCCCAGCTTTTGAAGGAACACATCCCTGCCCTTGCCAAATCACCCCCAAGGAAAAGGTCTCAGCCCACACTGAGCCTCCCCAGGCATTTTTTGCCAACAGCCCTGCCCATCCCCTCTCTCAGCTGTGCTGCTGTGCACAGAGCTGCTCCGACCCTCCTTGCCCCAGAGGATCTGCACGCTGACCGTGGGCAGCAGACGGCAGCAGGGGAGTTCAGTTCCCAGGTTGGCGAGGCAGAAACCAAGGTGTTACTCAAACCCCCTGAATTCCAGGGCTGGGAGCAGCAAGGGCTTTGCAGATGCCAGTGGTAAAGGGTGGCTCAGAGGTGCTCCACAGGCAGATGTGAGCTGGGAATGCCCTTGGGAAGCATCTCCCTTGGCAGAGGGTAGAGTTCCAGCTAGCGCTCCGCTCTCAGACCATGCCCGGGCACAGCTCAGCTGCTGGAGCATCCACTGCCAGTGGGAGGCTGCCCCTGGCCCAGCCACCTGCTGAGAGCCAGAGGAACACAACAGGCCTGTGTGGGGGAAAAAAAATAACAACAAAATAGAGAAGAGGAGAAAGAAAAAGGAGATTAGAAATTATAAAGGGCAACAGACAACAACAACAACAAAAATATACAGCTTTCTCCTCAAACTGTTCTTTTAGTCCCAACAGCGTCTGCTGTGCAGAGCTCGCGTCTCAAGATTCACAGCTGCTCAAAAAAAACCCCAAAAGCTCATGAATTATTTATCCCAGCTCAGATCAATCCTTCAGCGTGCTGTCAGGGAGGAATCAAAGCCCCAACAAGGCAGGCAAGGAAGGAAGCGGCTTCCAACCCCCTGAGCGGCCGGTGGGTCTGCTGGCTCGTGTGCTGCACCTCGCCTGCTTCCATCCCTGTTCCCATCCCTATCCCTGTCCACACGTGGCTGTGGTGCCAGTGCCAGCAGGAGCGTTGTACATGTGCCCCATTTCTAAGCTCCATCCAAGACCCTGTGTATTAATAATTGATGGCAAAAGGTTATTTTAAGGTAGGTAAGTTCAGAGTCACAGGATGGCAGGGGTTGGAAGGGACCTCTGGAGAACATCTCATCCAAACGCCCTGCTCCATCCAGCAGGGTCAGGCAGAGCAGGGGGCCCAGGATCACATCGTCCAGGTTGGTTTTGAATATTTCCAGATAAAAGATATTCAGAAAGAGAGAAGAAGAAATATTCACCTTGTGCCCAGGGATGCCGCTTTCCCTCACCCCCAAATCCAGCCTGTTTCCACCAGCACTACACGAGGGTGATTTATTCCCAGCTCAGCCTTGCCCACAGTGACTCCATCTCCTCCTGGCAGCCTCTGAAACTCTTTAAAATCCTGTACTTCTCACTGCAGCCAGCACCTGCCCCCCTGCCGGCTCCTTCCCATGGCACAGTGACAGGGAAGGTAAAAAAGAGCAATCGCAGGAGCTGAGGGAAGGAATCGTCCCTGTCCTCAACCCCATCCCCACTGTCCCCTGTCTCTTCAGGGCTCTGCAGGT
>VWZY01000785.1:36912-134866 GCA_013399075.1 Chloroceryle aenea
GGGGAACTGCCTGGGAAGGAGGAGGCAGGAGGAGAAGGAATCAGTGGGAAGAGCCACCCCAGGGTTTACCTTTAAAGTATTTTTAGCACCGAGCTTGGGAGGAGAAGATGCAACAGACTACTTCAGAGCAGGACAAGTAGAGGACATCTGCACGTTGTGGAGTTACCTCTGTGCAAAGGTTCTCAAAGCAGAGCTGGGGAACGAAGAGGGAGATGAGGAGAGGAGAGAAGGTCGTGGTGAGTTCGGCTGCTTCTTGTGCTGAGCTTCTTGAAAGCGTGTGAAAGGAGGCTGGTGGCTTTAAAGCATCTCTTGGGATCTCACCTCTTGGCTTTTAGATCTTTAAAAGAAAATCTGTCAGCTCTTCCTGCTGTGTGCAGGAAGGTATCTGTTAGTCCCACACAACTGAAATCTCAGTGTCCAGACACCTTTGGGTGATGTGCTTGAAAAGCTTCAACATTTCATGGAGCCGTGCCTCCACTTGGCCCCTTCAGCACCATCCTGGCCCGAAGGTTGAACCTTCACCACTCTGAGCAAAGCACAAGTGCCAACACTTTGCTGCGGGCCAGGCTTAACGCCAGCCTATGGACCAGGGGCTTTTCCACAAGCCTGAGCAGTCAGACACCTTTTCCCATAGATACTGGGAATGTCAATCCCATTATAACCCTTAATTCGAGTGGTGTTTGCTCACTTTCCATGTAACATCATCTTCATGCTCTCCAAGTGGCTACTATTAATCTTGTGCTGCGGAGGGACAGACTGCCATGAAGAGGGGGAGAGCAGTGTGTTCTGTAGCTCAGACTGATCAAGCACGTTACAAAAAGTGATGTGATTTATGTCTCCACTACACCACAGGTTAGGAGATTTCTTTAAGCTGGTCCCTGAGAAAATCCAAGTTTGTGGCCCCCCCACATCGTCACTGTTTCTGCAACTAGCTGTGTAAACACGATGTGGAGACATTACACAGGGGGTAAGGAAATCCTGGTGGGAGAAACAGCTTCCTGCAAAGGGTGGTTGGAAGAGAAGACAGTCCAGGGCACCTCTAGCCTGTACAGGGGACCTGACACGTGGGGCAGCATGAGGGCTGTTGGGTCCCCACTGGAGTGACCACCCCATTCCTCTCTGTGAGGTCTGGATCCCCCTTCCCCTCTCTCCCTCCCCCAGCAACAACAGGCTTCGTTCCCCCTTCCCGCACAACGAGATGAGTGTCAAGCAGTTCATCCCTTCTCATCCAGCAGCCCTAACCCCAGGCCCCACAGACACCCCTCAGAGCACAGCACCCCTCTGGCACCCCTACGCCATGGCACTGGGGGTCCCAGCCACCCCTGCCTTCGGCTGAGCCTTGGTCCTTCTTTGCCCAGACCCATTGCCAACCTTTTACTGCCTCGGGGGCTCATAGATGCCTACCCACGAGCTACCTCTCTTTTATTCAGCCTGATAAAGCATCTCTTGTCCTAGAGCATCACCTCATGAGGTTTAACAGCTGCTGCATTCCCTCCCAGAGATCGTTGCATTGCTGCACCCTGGGACCGGTCCAAGATCTATTGAAGCCAGTGGAAAACTCCCATTGACATCAATCAATCCAAGATTAAAAAGGGTTTGTAAAGCCTGTGATACCTCCGGGATGAAAGATAAAAATATAACTATATTCAAAATTTACATTTTAAAGAAATCTGATTTTCCACGGCCAATAAAAGCCAAGCATTGGCTGTTGTAACAAAAATCAAGAAATCCTTCTTGTCCTACAGACACTGAGCACAGGGGGAGAGCTGCTGAAATCTAAGTGCAAACTTGGAGGATGGAGTGGAGCCCGTGTGCCAAACCCCTCTTCTGAAGTCCCACTGAAGAATGCTACGAGCCAGGAGACTCTCCAGCACTGATGGCCTTGGAATGCAATAAGATTAAGAAAGTATGGCAAAAAACAAACCCAACCAACCTGCTTTTTTTCAGCTTCCTCACAATAATGGAGGAAGAGGACAAAATGCCAGGTACCTGAATGTGTTATTTCTTTGGAATAGGAGCCTAGGAAGGAACAGGTTTCTCTAAAGCTGGTGAAACAACAGAATTAAAATAGCATGAAACCAGCCCCAGAGCACGTTACTCTGCTGACAGTCTTACAAGAGAAAGTAGTGGTTGGCAGCACCAATTTAAAATGCAGCTTAAAAATCAGCAACTTAGAGGGGGTGGTGGTTGGGGGAGCATTTCTGGTTTGTTTTATTGTTTTTTTTTTATCATTACTGATTTATTTAATTACTCTGCCTGCTGAATGCCCATTAAAACCTCTCCTTCTCCCACGCTGCATCTTTACCAAGCAGTTTCCACATGGTGCTTGCTCAGAGCTCTGGCAGCACTAACTTTGAGAAAAATAATAAAAAAAGAAAGTAGATCCACTTTTAATCTGGAGGGCTGAAGGTGTTACTTTGTGCTTATACTGCCGCTATTTCATGATAAATATTTTCAGCTCTTCTGATAACCTGGGTGAGGGCGGATCGATTTCTTTACCCTGTGCTAGAAGGTGGCTTGGATTAGAAAAGAGGTAAGTCAGCTCTTTTCTACTTTGGAGCCTGGTAGGAAAAGGCCCATGTTCAAGTGCCTTTTAAGTAGTGGTGAACCATCCCCCCTTCCCCAACCCTTTAGAAACGTTCAGAGATGAAAAATAAATACTCAACCTGTCTGCTGACTCTTGGAACAGTCCATTAACAGTGGAACAGCCAAAAGAATTATTAACAGCGGCAGAGAAATTGCTTTGGAAACTGAGATGTCAAACACGGGATGATGGCCAAGGATTAGAGTGGAATTTGTGAAAGAAATGAACAGTTTTAAAGCCTCTTGAGCAAGTATGGGAATTGTTTTCTTGCAGAGGACAGTATCCCCTTACGCTTACAAATTCTACTGGTTCCAGCTGCAGTGGAGCTGGGAACTCACCTCTAATTTCCCAATACAATTAGCACAACAGTCAGCAGAGCTTGAGCGGGACTTTTCTTCCTTACTGATCACCCACTGCTGCTGTAAGGATGGAAAAATGTCATATGGCAGTCGCTGTAATTGGTTCACAGCGCAGCTTCTCCTCTCTCCTCCATCAGCAATCTGCAGTTTTAATTCCACGGGTGTCTGTAATGCTGTGAGTATAGCAAAGTGCACTGTAAAAACAAAAAGTAAAACTTAGCAGCTTTTTACTTCTTGCTGTGTTAAATACTCTTGGTTTAATTTCCTGGAGTTACAGAGGGGGAATTGTCATCCAGAAGTCAGAGGCGAGTTCACGCAGTGTCCGAGCAGAACAGACCTTTACATGAAGGACCAGGATGCTTTGAATCTCTCCCATTAGCTGGGGGCACATCTGAGTCAGAAAACAAGTTTTGGGTAATTTGGGAACAAAGGTTTTGGAAGCGCGTGAGCGTTTCATCACTGTCACCTCTTGGCTCAGGAGGAATTCACCACGAGAGCAAGATTTCTACAAGAGCTGGGTAAAAACTCAGAGAAAATGAGATTAAGCCTCCTATTGAGGTCCTATTTTAGTGATTCTTGCTCAAATCCAGCATTTTGGGACCTCACCTGCCTCGGCTCACACTGACCCCAGGGGCCAGCCAGGCTCTTTCACCTCCCAGGGACCAGCTTTACTCCCTCAGGTGGGATGCAGACAACAGCCAGCCTGTGGCAGAGGCTCCCCAAGTTGCCATTCTCATCTGACATTTCCCTTCCCTTCAGCTCCCCTGGTGGGTTCCAGCCTCTTTGGCAACAGGAACCGATGGCTGGTGGACTTTTTCATCTAGCAGAAAATGAACAGTGTCCACGGGTCACCTCTCCCTGTAGCTGCTCTATAGATTGTTCTGAACCAAGGGGAAGCCACAGCCCCATTGTCATCCCCGAGCCCCAGCTGATGGGACTTCAGCGCCTTTAAAAAGACAGGCTCCTGCCTGCTTTGCAGCATTTTAAAGGGGGATCATCAACAGCAGCGAGGCTATAAGGAAAGAAAAAGGGCTAAAAATACCTTAATAAAACCAAAATGCATGCAGGAAGTGCAGATGGCGAGAGACAAGGGCACGGCAGCGCTGCACAAGCAGGGGCTGCTTCTCCCTGCTATCAATTTTATTTTTATACCAAGGCTACGGTGAAATTTCCTGCTAATAATAATTCTTCACCTGCGGATGCCGAACGAGCAGCTTGTTGGGAAAACTCAATAACTGCAACGTTGGTACCACGGGTTAATTGTAACTGGGTCCATAAATCTCAGCCTGCACTACTGTTTCCTGAGTGTCACTCTTACAAATCACGTTCTCGATGCAAATATTTGTTCTCATGAATTCAGAGTTATCCCCCCATTAACAGTTCTCACATATCCGTTGTTTTCTGGAAACGTGCCTCAGCTGATTTGCAGAACTTGTTGGAGATGCTGAACGATGACAGACCCGAGCACGGTGCACGCAGCGTTTTGAAACCCAAAATGACTGTCTCAGCACCTGAATAACAAAACATCTCCCCCGTCCTTGATCCCAGCCCTCTGCTTTTCAGAGAAACTTTTTGATCAGCACAAACCCCTCTTTGACCAACTACAAGGACTCTCATTTTAAATTAGCCTCCTTATTAACATAAAAAAGCGAAAGGAGAACTGCTCAGTGGTCCCTGGGTCCTCGCAATTGAACGTACCATAAAAGACCATTTCCATTCCTATGTCACACTTCATGTTTTTTAACCCCTTTCATTTTTGTGACACAAACCTGGTAATCGGGTATCAGTGCCACTGTTGAGCTTTATGGAGGATAAAATGCCAGATGATAAAAACCCCTGTGGTTGCTGCAAAGGCACACACCCCTGACCTCCCAAAGGGTCCCCTGCCTCCTCTTGTTAACAAGGAGCACATCTGGAGGTGTCTCTTGTTTTGATCACTTGGTTTCAAAAGGGAAGGAAGAAAAGACGACCTCAAAAATTCTAACAAGTTCGTGACACATCCACATCTTCATAGGAATTAATTATCTGATACTGAAATCAGAGCCCCTCAAAGCAAGAGAGGGGACACAAACCCCGATGACTTCAAGCTGGCTTTGTTCCAGAGCTGTTACTCGCTAAACAGCCAACTCCATCCATACTCCTGCTGCTTCCAACCAGAGAACAACCACGGGCAAAACAGCCGGCTCCCGATGCAGGGACACCCGGCCGCAGCCATCGCTACCCTCACTGACTTGCAGAAAATCTCATCTTCTGAAGGACACCAGCTGAGTTTAGGAGAACAAAATCCCTGCCTTGCAATGGTGTGGTTGTGATAAACTGGATTAAGGTGCTAAACTCGCTGATGAAACCTGCATTGAGATCCAGCCAGGAGGTTGTTCTGCCACCCTACTGCATGTATCTGAACTAATCCATCGCAGGGATCCGTCCTGAGGTCCCAGGGTTGGGGGTGCAGAAGGCAATAAGAACATTTGAGGTTCCCACACAGCAGCGGGTAAGAGCTGCTGAGTCAGACAGCTGAGCTTCCTGCTCCACCACCACTGTGAGCATGGGGAGCTGATCTCCCACCTCCAGGGGCTCGGCCCTTGGTTATTGGTGTTGGAACAGAGCAGGGAGTGATTGATTCTCAGCTAAATACTCATAGAAAGACCAGTCACAGGGCAGTTACAGGGCTGTAAAGAAGCCTGGTCCTGGCACTGCCCTTACACAAACCCTCCATTGCCAGTGGCCCAGCTCCTTTGGAGGGTCTTGCTCCTTCCAGGAACTCACAGACCTGGAGACACCAGAGGCAGTGAAGCCAATGCTCAGGAGGACCCTGGGCACATGCTGCAGTCCATTTGTGCTCGTGTGTCTGGGTGCCACCTGAAGGACCAGCGCCGAAGGCAGGGCTGCACCATCACTGGCACAGCAGAGCTCCCAGGCTTCCAGGGAAGAGACAAATAACCTGGTATTTAGGCTGCATTTTTACCTTGAGAAGCAATTTGCAAACCCACAGAGCAATTCTGACAAGCCTCACTGAAACCACATGTACTGAGTTTGCAAAAAAAAGAGGCTTTTACCCACCTGCCAGCCCTGGGATTCAGGTCGGAAGAACCTCCTCTCACTTTATCATCATCATAGTCATCATCGCTTCAAAATGTTCTGCGGGACAGGAGGAGCCTTTCAGCAGCTCTCAGGGTTTTGAGACCGTGCAGGCAGGGGTGTGCACGACCCCGATGAGCACAGCCTGGTACCCAGGGGTCCTGTACTGCCGTGGAGGATTCCTCTCTTCTCAGGAAAATTTAAGGCTATGTTGGGAGAGACCAAAGAGAAAAAGCAAAAACTCTGAGTCTTCTCTAAGCCCTTCTCCAAGAGCTTGGGCAGGGATGACTCTGGCTTTGAGACAGGCCATGCAGCACGTCCCACTCACACGTTTCCTGGGCTAATCCTGTGACGTGGATGGCTCTTGGTGGTGCACAGCTCCCAATTAACCCAGGGACTAATTCCATAAAGGCATTTGTTTCCAAGTAGGCATTAAAAACATCATAAGAAGGTAACAAATATACAAGAAAGGGAAAAGAACTAAAAGGCTTTTGGTTAGAAAATTAAAGTTGTTTGCCATGGCTTGATGGCTTAATCAGTCGATCAATATTGTTCGCAGGGCAGGAGCCATGAGCTGTGATGAAAAATGCATGAGGCGACAAGGGAGACCTGGGAGTAGAAAATTAAAAAGTCAGCCTGTTACATTTGTCCAATAATGGCAGAGAAATTAAAGTGGTCTGGGGAGGGGTGCTGGGAGGGAAGAGGGGAGCTGCCTGCACTATGCACCGAGAATCTGCGGTGGGTTCCCTTCACGAGAGAAACTTTCACATTAATTAAGTCGTTTTCTTCGGAAAAAGATGGATTTTGTAACCTTTAGCACTGGCCAGCTCCACGAGCACAGGAGGTGGGGTTTGCACATGGGAAAATAACCCACGATTTCTTCCTATCGGGGATGCAGTCGAAGGCTGCCTGCTGATACCAAGATGCTGAGCAGGGTGAGACCAGGCCCCTTCCCTGCTGTGCTGGGGGAGCTGAACCCAGCGCTGCGCTAGGACCGGCAACGCCGGAGCCACGCGGCTCAGACACACACAGCCCCAGCCACCCGTGTTTCTGGGTGTGGATGAGTTGCCTTCTCCCTCTGTTGAATTTGTCTGCTGCCAGCTCTGTAGCTGTCAGAACTGTCAGGAGAGCCACTCTAGACTATGCTCTAGGAGAGGAGAGAGCCAACCACTCTGTAGGGAGCACTGGCCTCGACTGCTTGCCTTGCTGCCCTGTTGTAAAAGCTGCAAGACTCCCATGACAAAAACCACCCATCCTGCACTTCAACAGCTTTTTGCCACCTGTCCCTTTTAACGAAGGGTGGAAAAGAAACAGAACAATGTCCAGTATTCAAGCTGAAGAAGTCAACCAAAATGCTGTGCTGTGAGAATGGCTTTTTAGTCAGAGTCTCCCAGCTTCTTTTACTCCCACTCAAAACTCAGGGTGAGCTTCTGCCCAGCTCGGGAATCCCCATCTCCATGATCATCAGGCACCTGCCACCCAGCACTCAGACCTCCCGGACAGCAAGCAGAGACAAGCACACACTGCATCCATTCTGCTGGAATTGAAGAACTTAGGCAGTTGAATTCCACACCCTAAAATAGAAATATTCCAGCCTCTGACACTTAAAAACTCGCAGGGATGGAAATTGCTGCTTCTCCCTGCGAGGGGAGACGATTCCCTCCTCCTCCAGTTCCCTCTCTGGGGGAAGGAACGTGACAAGCAGGTTTGCACTGCACTCCTCTAAGACAATTAGTTTTGTTCTGAGGCACTTACAGTGTATTTTATGAGTCTCCATCAGGTTTGCCAATTACAGGTTTAAAACTTCAGGCTCAATTAACACGCGGACTGGCTGCTGCTGTTTTCTGGAACTAATTATCTCCAAGTGCCAAGACACGATTCCACAGAAAATACTTCTGTGAACTTCGGGATTTGCTTTCTCCACCATTATTTAAGGCTAAACAGAAGGGAGCAGACAGCAGTGCCTAAAGCAGGCTGGATAGCATACGATGACCTTTTTATTAATAAAAAAATGCTGACACCAGCAGAAAGCCAGGCCTTCTAATTAGTACAGTAACGGACCCAGGAACAGGGCCGCTTATTTACAAGGCGCTCTCTCATCTGAGATGCAGACATTGTTCTGTCTTGGGTGATCTTTGTACCAAGAAGGCTACTTGGGTCAAATCATAGCACAAAAAGTTTTCATTAGAGAATTCAACTGCAGCTGGAGCTGAAGCAGCCATTGCCCCTCTCTGTGGCAATGTTTCTGTTTGGTGATCGGCGATAATAATAATGGAAAAGTTAAGAACAGGAAGAATCAGATCTCACCAACATCCCCAAAGAGATGCACAAAGTTGTGCCTCCAGAGGAGACACAAATGTGTAGTTACGTTCAAGTTCCTCTTCTCCAGGAGCTGGTCGGGCACAGATTTCTATGGCTAGAGAGCTGCAGTCCCCAGATCACACGCTGTCCTCGCGGGAAGGAGCTGCTCCCTTTGGCAGCTCCATGTTTTACATCACGAGCAAAGCCAGTTAATTCAGGATCACACCAAGTGCAGCTTGACACTCTCAAGTTTCTTCAGTTTTCAGTTTCCACAGCTGTGCAACAGGCTGCTTCATAAACACTTAAGTTTCAAATTAAATTAAACACAGGCTTTAAAAAAAAATAAAAATCTCTCTGACCACCTTACTGCAAAGTTTGAAAAAGTTTGTAGCTTGGCTGCCCTGTTTTCGTGTCCCCTCCATCCCCTTGTCTCTATTTCATGGGATTAACTTCACTCAACACTCCTTGCTGTTAAAATCAAACCAAACCAAACTTCACCACCACCAAAGCCTCCAAGAGGGGTGCCTTTTCTCTCTGCAGCAGCAGCTTCTCCCCCAGGCAGAAGGAACCTCGGAAGTTCAGCTGCAGCTCTCTCCCTTTCTGTGATTCCTTTGAAAATGAACTCGGTGGCACAGGTTCTCCAGCCCCCCCTTCCCAGCTCCCGAAAACAAGCGCAGTACCAAAGCCTCTGCAGCTCCTAACTGCCCATCAGGAGATGATGGGTGGAATGCTCTGTCCTCAAGAAAACACCAGAGGAGACACTGAACCTGCTACAGCCCCAGCGAGCATTCAGCTGGGACAGGGACCTTCCCGGGCTCAGGTGAAGGGAAGATGGCTGAGGCTCACAGGAGCTGAACTCTCCCACCCATCCCAAGTGAACAATTACTGGGAAGGCCCCTACTCTCTGCTGGTGTGCTGCATGTAAATTTTAAACCACTTGGGAAACAGGCTGCACGTGTCTGTGCTTTAGGGCTGAATTCTTTTACTACTTTCAGTCCTGAAACGTGACAAATTCTACCCGCTGCCCCTGCTCCTTGCACATTTTCTAACCACTTAATACATGCAGATTTTACTAACATTTTTCATTACAATTTTAGTAAAGGGAAACATCTGTTTCCCCACGCCTTAGAAAGTACTTTGCATCTTCCAAGCTGCCATATGCCTTTGAAATTCCGTGTTTAATCAATAATCTCTTCCACAAAAACAACCCACCCAGCCCCGAGATAAGCAGCCTTGAAACAGCCCCCCCCCATTGTATCAGCACACATGTTTTGAGTGTTTCCAGTTTTCCAGCATTGAAAAATCCACACCAAACCCAAGGAATTTGATCAGGTGATGAAACAGCACAATTTCTAGAATACAAAATTTATTTCAAGCTTATAAAAGTCTTCAACGTCGCAACCACTAACTGTACACAGATATTTTCATCCAGGTTTAGAACAATGATTGTTACTGACAGATCTTCCCAGAGAGAACATTTCAGCTCAGAAGCACCAAGCATTCACCCAGAGCTTCTCACCACCTTCTCCAAAACACACTCATCTCCTGTGTGCCCTGCAGACTGATGGCCTTGCAAAGAGCAGAATCTATCAGCGCAACCCCACTACGTAGAGCTACGTGGCACAGGCTGAAAGGTTCAGTGGAACCACCTCTGAAACCATCAGCTCTCCTCCAGGATCAGCAGCTTGTCCTCGAGGGCTGGGCTACTACTGCCTGCAAGTGTCGTGAAAAGCTTCGAGCGTTCGGAAATCCCTCCACGTGGGTGGCAGGCCATCCTGCAGAAACTTTCCGCAGCGCTGGCACGGAGCCTGGAACAGCTTTATGTAACTTCTTAACCAGGTCTAAAAGGGAAAAAAAAAAAAGAGAGAAATTAAGAAAACTGGATATGGATGTTCCCCTTTGTCATCATTCTTGTCAAACAGCGATAGCAAGGACAGAGAATGTGCTTTGGCAAGGCCCCAGTGACCTCGAGGACACGGTGATTTTAGAAACAGAAACATGCTGAAGATTACAAGGTCGCTGTAGAGCTGAATTCCCACTTGATTAATCATCTTTTGCTTTTTTAGTCATTTAAGGAAATTTGCTAATAGAAAATCACGCCCCGTGAGCAGGAGGTGTTGGCAGCCGGAGAATCGCGACGGAAGGCAAGCATCGTAACGCTCCTCGTGTTTTTCCTGGGATAGAATTGTTCTTGATGGGTACCTGCTTCAACTGAATATTGGTTTGTCTCTTCCCATGATCATCTATCACCCCCCTGCTGCAATCAAACTGCAACGGTCTGAGCTCTCCATAGCTGAAGACAGAAGGGCTTTCCGAGCGAGCTACCTCACTTCCCTCTAATGCGATTTGAGGATCGATGCTCATCGGTCATAAAAATACTGGACCAGTTTAAATCTCATTATGCTGATAAATACATACGTGTATGAAAGGCTAGTGCAGAGCAACACAGAGGGAGTTCAGATCTTCCTTGGTAGAGCTCCTGCTTCTAACGTGGATGGTTCCCACCGTCATACATAGCAATGAGCATTGCATAACTTAATTCCCGACTCAAGGAGATACACGACCCAAAACCACCTAGACCAGCAGATTTATACTGTCAAGGATGCACATGAATCTTGTCACTTAAAGTCCTATTGAATTACATCGATAAGAGAAAATTGTTCTCTGAAGAAGAGGTCAGCTGAGTTTATTGAAACAAATCCTTCCATCTTCATCAGAGCCTTCTCTATAGCAACCGAACCCTTGCCCGTCAATAACTCTCCTCCCAGAGAACTAGATCTTCTCTGGGTTTAGCAGTAAATAGGGGGACAAGGGCAAGAGAACACTACAAGTAAATTGCTGTTATTTACTTCAGCTTGGATGGGCTTTGCTTGCTCCACAGAGAAATCGAATTTTCTGAGCCGTAATAACAAAAATAGGTAAATGAAGTTAAATTGTGCACTTGAGACATCTGTTGCAAGAAAAAGTCCTTTGTTCCCATCAGAAAACTCCGGCTTCTCCACGCCCTGGAGCGTGGATCACAGAGCTGCCAGGTGAAAGGACCGACACCGGCACTGCTGCCGTACACCTGCTTTGCTCTGCTACAAGTTCCAGTAGTGTTTTACAAATCAATACAGCAGGGCCGTGGCTTACACAGCCGTGCCACCCTGCTATTAAACATTCATCTTCAGAAACATGTTCAAACATGCGTCTGACCAGTAAGGGCTGCCTTCACCTTTCAAAGCCTATTACTGCCAGACACGCTCCGAGGGAAGGGAGCTTCCCAAGCCCCTCGTCTCAGCATCCTTTGTATTAAATACCCAAAGCAGCACAGCAGGGGAGGGAGGGGGCTGGGCTGGCAGCACATGCTGCAAATCAGAGACCCAGTGCTACTGGACACACCTAAAGATTGTGAATGGCAAAAGCATTCAGCTCCACTGAGCAAAAGTCTCAGCTCCACTGCTCCAGGTTAAGGGATAAGGGATGGAAGTTAAGTGAAGGAAAAAGTGTGAAAGAAAACTCTCCCAAAAGCCCTTCCGGGGAGGCTGAAGTAGAGGAAACAGTAAGAGTCTCCACTGCCAAAATTCATCTTGGTAGAAGGAATTC
Source organism: Chloroceryle aenea (assembly GCA_013399075.1). Lineage (NCBI taxonomy): Eukaryota > Metazoa > Chordata > Aves > Coraciiformes > Cerylidae > Chloroceryle > Chloroceryle aenea. The sequence continues at coordinate 48,820 of VWZY01000785.1, forward strand.
TGAATCATAAGCCCCTGTTCTCAGCCTCTGATTAACAGGGCTGCTTATATACAAGTTTATTTCACAAAAATAATTTCTACAATACAAGCAGATTTAAAGGTGACCAACTTAAATCTGCTTATCAAGGTACAGCAGTATTTGACTAATTTAATTTGGTGAGAAAACAGCAGAACACTTGAGTGGGCATTTCCTCAGTTCCCCAAACCACTTGCTGTTGTGCTGGGCGAGTACACACAGCTCCTTCGGAACAAAGTTGGGGCTGAAAGCAGATCCAACAAAATAGACTCTTCCCAGTCATGCTCCTGCCTCTCACCATTCTCCAACCAACACACATCACCTCTCCGACAGGACAGGGAAGCTGCCTCAGCTGAAAAGCCTACCTGGCAGTTTCCTCTTACTGGGCAATTTCCAGTGGAGCAGCCTTTCCAGATCCAGAACTCAACTCCATGCACAGTATGAACAGTGTGAAAGGGCTGGACCATGGTTGAGAGAGCTTTTTCCCACTGCCTTTAGAGATCACACAGAGTGGGTTTGCAAATAGGAATCATCAAGCAAATACTGAGACCTGTGACAGAAGAACCATCTACAGCTCAGTCTCCCAACACCAATTATCCCAGCGTAATGAGAACAAGCTCTTCAGCCTCGTCTGGTATCAGACAAGGAATTAGTCATTCACTACTGTCTAGCCTGTTTAAATAGAGGAAATTACAACCACAGCAGAACTGCCTAATGTCAATCACTGTGAGCATGCTGCAGTCTATCTGGAAAATGTATTTTCCAATACACTTACCATGAAAGATCTGACCACCACGTCTGGCATCTGAGGCAGCTGGTAGTGCAGCAGAGCAGTGGTTGCATGGTCGGTCACCTGTATCAGGCACAAGGACAATGTACACTTAGCCTGTATTTCAGCCCAAGCAGTGTTAATCTGCAGAAAAGCAGGATACATTCCATGGAAGTAGCAAACCAAGGACTACAGGCCTGTGAAGATATTCTCAAAGTCATTGTGGGAATTTTGTGACAGGCAGCTTCCATTCCTTCTGCCAACTTCATACAAGAATCAGCTGAAGCAATCGCCATCGAGAACTTCACATGTGTAAGGCAGGATCAAACACACCTTTGGCAGCTCATAGAGGTGATCAAAGCTGCCAGCATCAGGAAAAGGGTCTCAACTGGTAGCTGCCATGAGCCAAGAGATGAGCAAGGGGTCCAGCTCTATGCCATGCAGAACAATACCAAACCAACATGCTTTGTGTCCTCCTCCAGACTAACCAACCCTGCTGGAAAAGGGGGAAAAGCCCCAGCCAAACTCTTCTGCAGCATATAAAATGAAAGCATCCACAGCAAATAGTCTGCCTAACATTCAAAAAAGGTTCTGCTCTCAAAAAGAGTGGAATCTCTGCTTCTGTGACTGAAATCCCACCTCTTCTGTAAAACCATAAACAAGCAAAGTCACTAAAGAAATTGTGTCAGAGGAAAGCATTCTGATTTTCTCTTTAAATTTTGCCATTTCTTCTGTGGTCATTTTTTTTTTAAGAGACTATATCCTCTTAAACTATAAGCATGTGCTCAGAAGAAAAACCATTGAAAATGTTGCAAAATTAAACAGTTGTAGGAGACTAACTTCTAAAAATAGAGGTTAGGACTTAAAAACTCAACCCAAAGGTTTGGTTTTGGTCTGTTTTCAGTAAACCCCAAAAAAATCCAAACCAAAACCCCACCCTCCCCACAATAGGATAAAATACCTTAACTTGGAGCTTTTTTTTTTCCCAGAAAAATGAACTCTCCCCATTCTTTAATGGGAAAGCTTGAAATATTTAACTCTTGCAGTCCTGTTCCAGGTTGCTTACACTGAACAAGAATTGAGCGCTCTGGTTCATTTCCTCTGAAGCCAGGAATCAATTGATATGATTATGGTTTATAAATACTTCCTTTAGTAAAAGATTTCTGATAGAAAGCTTTTTAATTTCCCAGACAGAGCCGTAACAATATCTTACATCTGGGAATTCCAGCTAGACAGCATACATAGAAAATGTGTATTTATAATAATGAGAATAATTACAGGAAAAAAATAGAATTCAGGAAAACCAACCAATAATTTGATAGTTGTTTTTTTTTATTTATTTAAATCATGACCATTTTTAACTGGTTCTGGAAGGGGGGCAGCTTCTGAGAGCTGTGACACACATCTCTGCCATCACGCAGCCTGTCAGCATCCTAAGTTCTTAGCACAGTCAACACTTTGCTGCTCCTCAGAAGCTGGAGGCTGAATGCAGAAATTCTTGGCAAAATTCTTTGGGCTGGACTATTAAAGAACTCAAAGGCAACACAACCATGAGAGCTCTCTCTCGTTAATGGGCCTCATTAGGAACTTGTAAATCTATTAATGGGCCTCATTAGTAATATCAAAGCATCCAATAAACTCCGTGTTGGGCAGTCAGAGGTTAAATTGTATTTCCTAGTTTTAACATCCAGAAGCAGAGCTCTCCTCAGGACCTGACTGTGTATTTCCCAGGGCTTGTCGAGATACTATAGCAAATTTTGAGTAAGATGAAGTGTGAACTGAAACTACAATTGCTACTCCCAGCGTGTTCCTAATGTATATTTAGTCTAATTCAGCAACGTGAATTGTGCTGCAGCACTCCAGCTTTCACTGCACAAAGAGACTCGGGCTTGAAGCTATTCAGGGAGGTGAAGCTGTAAAAGCTGTATTTCTGAATAAATCCATGTACAGACAGGCTCTAATTCACACCATACAAGCTTCCCCCACAGAACACTACACCAAACCAGTCTGTCCTACACTGAATGCAGTGCTAAGTTACAGTACAATTTTAGCAACAGCTCCTGCTCCCCATCGCTCGTGCACAGCTCCCTCCAGGAGCAGCTCTGCTCAGCGCCAGTGAGGACACGTGATTCTGACTTTAGGAAGGGGAAACTTTCAGGATTGTGGGCATTTCAGTGAGCTTGCCAAAAGAGTCACAGAACGGCCCCCTTTCTGCTTAAGCCATCTATATGGTACCATATTAAAACAGAAAACAGTGGAAAGAATGTGAGCAGTGCATTAATAGCACAGCAGAAGTCAAAGAAGTAATTTCTTTTAAACACGTCCCATGTAGTGCTCAGAAGTGCCTGCAATCTCAGCCCTTCTGGCAATGGGATTTTTTTTTTTCTTTTAAGATAGTGCTTTTATAAGATAGTACCAGACATGTCAAAGAATAGAGAGTTCTGAAGGTATTTATGAGCAGCCGCTCTCCTTCTGCTCTATTTCTACTTCTAACAAACTGGTTTGGTTTGTTTTGTTTTCCCCCTGAACAACAAAGTTGTTTTCTCTCACTGAAGAAAGTTGTTAAAAAAACACCAAAAGAAAACACCACCAAAACTGCTATTAACAAATTTAAATTGACTGGCCACTTTGGCAAAGTTGAACATATGCTGTTTCTATTGTGATGGAAAGCTAATGAGATTCCACAGGGAGATAAAAGCCATCCAAGCATTGCTGGAACACTAATAATGTTTTCTGAACAAAAAAAGGAGCTATTTCTACCATAAACAAGTGCTGATAAAGTGCTTCTAGAAAAGATCAACGTGGGTGCCAAATCTGAGGAAGGGGAGTAGGGGAATGACCCCCAACCCAGCAAAGAAATGATGTCAAACAGAAAAGAGCTGGGCAAATGATAAACTGGCCAGCACACAGGAGGGGAGGAAGAATTAAACCCTCCCAAGATAACACAGATGATGAAAAAAAGCACAAACTGGCAAGATTAAAAAAGGGGGGAAAAAAAAAAGGAAAAAAGAAAGGAAAAAAAGGAAAATAAAAAAAGATCAATGGGCAGCTTTACTAATGGCAATACAATTCACTCCAAAGCACAGCAAAACCAACTGCATATGCACCAGCTCACTTAAGGGCCATGGTTTTTCTTCCAGCCAAGCTGGAATCACAAACTAATTTATTCTGGGTGTAGGATGACGTCTTGTACGTTTCAGGGTTTGATTTTATTATCTTCACTTTTATTGCTCTACCTTACCTGCTGCTAAGCTATCAGCCACTTTCTAATTCCTCTACCTCTTTTTAGATGGGAACGTACTCAGAAGAGCACGGATTGATTGGGACAGCAGCTGCTCTGGATCTTGAAATGGATTTTCAAGAGATCTTGCAGAAAAGCTCAATATTTCACAATTCATATATTGAAAAGCACTTGGAATTTTTGTCCAAAAAAAGAAGGCAAGACAAGGCAATTTCCTGAAGGACCATTTTGCTAAATAAAACAGCTATTGTTTAACTAAGTACTTTCAGACAGAGCAGGAGAGACTTTGGTTACATAGAAAAAAATAATTCCAGCAGACACTCAGTTTGAACAGGAAAACTTCCCCTCTTGTTAACAGGTAATGATATTGCCTAAGATGTTTTTATTTATTTTTCTTTTCTCCTTTCCACTTCCAAAGTCAAGTTGACTATAACCATGTACTTCTTAAACTCATCCCTGCTCCATGTCTACAGCACTGCATACCTCAGGCATACAAATCAGCCTGGTACTGGCCCAAACCTCACCTTCCCTGTGACTTTGTGCAAATTAAATCTCACACACGTGTGGCTCCTGGTGAACACCCAGCCCCCAGCAAGAGAGCAGGGCTGCCTGCTGCTGCTCTGTGGCAGACTGGCAGACCTGGCCTCCCAACGTCCCTCTTGCAGCCCATGCTCAGCTTGCTGCTCAGTGAAGTTAGAAACAGCTCGTGAGACCAGCACCCAGCCATGAGCAGAAGACAAAAATCCTTGTTACTTGTCTTAACTGAGTCAGCACTAAGCAATTCTAGAGCACTTCATCACCTACTTGGTAGCACTGCTCTGCTGGAATGGGCTTTCCAAAGGTGACACATCCAAAAAATGGCATTATCTGGCCTCAACAACACTTGCTAGTCACCCAGCATTCCCAAACATGAAAATTGATTAAAAAACCCAAACAAAACAAAAGCTTTCAAAACAATTCACAGGTTGAGGAAGTTGGGAAAGTTGAGCAAGTACTTTAACTGGAATATGGAGCCCAAAAGAGAGATCTAGGGTACAACTTTGCTCCACCATAGACTAGGAATGTTCCACAGATGTACGAAGCTGTACCTGGCATAAAAACTAAAATATAAACTTAGAAACACCCCATGACTACATTACAGAAGTGGTCTCTCACTTCCAGTATTTATCTCACTGCCAGTAAATAAGCTTTTCAACAGGAGGTGCAAAACTTCCTTTCAATTCATAATTTTCCTTGCCACTTATTGGTTTATTCCCTCAAGTATGGTGCTGAAAACTCCATCTAATATAAAGGGATTCTCTAAATCCCCTGGAAGTTTTTTAATTTTTTTTTTAAACCCTGCTAAGTTCATGGCCTTAACAGTAAGTAGCCTGTGGCAATGAGTTCTGGAGGATGATGACAGCAATAAAAGAAAAAAGAAAAGAAGGGAAGTTATTTTATTAGTGTTTAGACCTTTTATAGTGTGGAAAACTGCCCGAGTGCCTTTGTTCATTTCCAAGGATTCCCATCACTCACTCTTCTCTCCAGGCCTGTGTCTTGAATCTCTCTGGAGGGAACCTGGTGCAGAGAACCCAGTGCTCAAGGGGCTGATAGATGGTGCCTCTTTTGATTTGCACTGATGATCTCCAAGCAGATCCTTTACACACCCTTCCCCACCCCCAGTACAGTACAGCACTGCCAGACTTTCCTGAAGCACTGGATTTATCACTTCTCCTCGGAGTTCACAGAGCATTTAGGGGTTTATTTTGCTTGTTCTGCTTATTTGGACTGGGTCACAGAGATTTTATTTCATGTAAGAGGTCTCTGAACAGAGGCAAGCACTGATAGTGCACGGGAGCAATCATGCAGGTGACCCTGGAACAGTCCATCTCCTCTCCTTGAAGAGACATCATCAATAGCCCAGTATTTGTCTCATGCATGCATTCATCCTGCATGTGATTTTATTTTGAGATTATTGACAAGAATATATCTTCATACATTACAATACTTATGTGCCCTTGGCGTGGTGAAAATCGTGCTCCTGAGCTGCATCCCTTTGGGATCGCAAAGCTCACAAACAGCTTCCTAGAGCTGAGGTTAGAATGTGCCTTAGGAGGACACATGTTAAGGCAGCACAAAGCCAGCCTGTGGCACACTAAAATGGACAGCCCATTTGGGTGAGAAGAAGAATGGGACTCTGAGAGGAGAATGAACTCTCTGGGTTTAGAGCCTACGCTCGTGACTGACACAGCCAAACAGATCTCAGTGCACAGCAAAACCTGCTCGGAGCTGAGCAGCTGGGTAAGTGAAACAGTTCATGTTTGACACCATCTCCCATTCTGATCCACTCACAGCAGTTCTACGTTTTTGTGTCTAGTTTGAATGCAAAGTTAGGAATATTGCACCATTCTCTATGTAATTTTTAATCCTCCACACAATAACCTGGAATTATCCAGCCCTCAAGTACACTCTTCTCCCCACCAAAATTCAACCCCCCAAATACTACCTTATTACCTGGTTTGTTCCTCCTCTTGTGCTAGTGCAGCAAGACATGCAAGGTGTTAAAATAAGGAGGTTTAAGATCAAAACAGTTGCTGCTCCTGTGGAGTTTAAATGTCAGACCAACATGGAAGTCAGAAAAACCTTTTCTTTGCTCCTTGTGCTTTTGCCCTTTCATCAGCCTTTCCTCTCTTATTTCCAGCTCCATTCTCTGAATCTAACCCTGCTGGTGGATTCAATGCCTATAAAGCTTATTCACCCCAGGACCAGATTCAAGGAGTCTCCAGGGAGCTCAGAAAATGACTGTACACTTTAACAGTAATGGGCCCTCCGGGAGCCATCCCCCATCAAATTCTACACACTCGGGGATCCTGCCTAATAAGGAGGAGAGAGAAAAGGCTTGCTGACACAGCCAGCCTTTGCAAACAAAAAGTCAGGACAAATTTAGCTTCATTTGACAGGGTTGGATTGAAGATCAGAGGTCTTTGGTCCTTAACCTAGAAAGTCATGCTGCAAGCCTGTGAGAATTTGACAGGCCCACAGCTACCACGGGCAGGTATCTCGTGAGCTCCAGATGTTGTTAGCTTATCAGTGAAGACAGAGTTTGAGAACCTGGTCCGGTTTTTAAAGAGAAATGGCCCTGCCCTTCAGAGGGATGATTGATTTTGTGGTGTTAAAGGTGGTGAAGCTGAAAGGGCTGCCCAGCCTCCTTGGTGGGAGCCGTACATCAGCCGTATTTTTCCTTCTCATCACAGCACTTCCAGCTCACCTTCCTGGAAATGTGAGAAACACATTTCAAGAACATTCAGATTTGTTCTGACACATTTATGGATGATTTTTTAATGGCATGAAAACATTTGTTCTGGAAATCCTGCAGCACAGATCCTATGCTAGCAACCAAGGATAATAGTTTCTCTAACACTATTTTATCTACTTCTTTCATTTTGCTACTGTTAAATCACTAGTCCTGGGTATTCCAAGTGCAGCTTCAGAGAATAAAAAGAAAACCAAACCAAGCACAGCACCAAGGAGAGAAAACTTACTATGCTGAACCACAGAATTTTCCATCATCTCATTGAAAACTTCACTTCGGTCCTAGCCTCGACTTTTTAAACTATCAGCTCAATAGCAGAGAATCTATTGATTAGAAAGCACCAGCACCTTGCATTTTTATCACATTTTTCATGCAAGAATCTGAGAGCAATATGCAACCAATTCAGCAGTAAGTCCTGTGAAGTCAGCAAGTATTACCCCAGCCTAAGGGATGCAGAAAACTGATCCAGAGAGAGGTTACACTGCCCAAGGTAACACGGTGACAGCCCTGGGAACAAAAATGTTGAAAAACTACTACCAAAAAATGCAGGCAGATGTTCAACTGGTTACAGGGAACCCCTTCTCCTGCAGCCTTTTCTTTCTGTGTTGTTTTGTTGTTTGATTTGTGGTTAGGTTTTTTTTCTGTTTTTATTCAGTTGTTAAGTTTTTTCATTTTTTTGTTTTATTTTGTATTTTGAATACCAATATATCTGGTATCATTTACCAAGAGAGAACTGGACAACGGGAACTTAACATTCAGGTCTTAACACATTATTCTAGAGAATTAGGAAGAAAATAAAGATTCTCATCTATCCATCACACAGCCCCAGAGGCAGCAGTGAGAGGGTATTTCACGTTTCCTCACCTCTTTCACCTTTGGTCTGCAGGCCATCACCTGAAGAGAAATTTACTTATTTAATGCTCCCCAAATCCTTAACTTGGCCTCCTAAGAAAACCTACATTTAGCCTACCCTGCTCCCTTGCATATTGGCAATTCAATTGATATAATCAAACCTTCAGGATGTGTTATTATTTAGCAAAGATAATGGCAATAGTGACTACACACCTTCCAAGTTATTCTAAGACAAAAGATCCATGAAGACAACCTTGTGCCTAAATGACCTTACAAGGTAAAACATGCATGGAAATTGAGAGGATGCACTTCATTCCAGAGCCTTAAGTACATTCCATTGCAAAAGTTACTCAAAAGCATACTGATAAAGAAAAGGAAAAAAAAGAAAGAATATTTAATCCACCAATCTCTGGGGTAAAGAGGCAACGGCAGCAGAATTTTGTTTTAATGCCAGGCAGAGGGGGAGAGCAACCGACCTCCCCAAAAGCTGTCCTTTGATCTCTAGCAGGTTAATATCAGAGGTCAGTATCCTCCCTTCTGACTGCATCTGAAATCGTGGAGGGAAGATGCACAAATACAGCCCATGTGCCATATTTTGACCCCTGCTTTTATGCCCTTTTGAGTCCCTGACCCCTATTTGTTAGACAAACCACAGGAGTAGATGAAAGGAAGCCAGCACGCTAGCTGGAGACTCAAGGTCCTTGAACTGTGGCTTGAAGGGAAGGAAACCTGAATTTAAACCCAGATCAATCTGAATGTACAGCATTTTGACAAGAGGCCTTCAAAGAGAAATATTCTCTTCCCTGCCTGGAAAACAGTGAGATATAGATCTTCCCAAAACAGACTTTAACCTTCTTAATGGTTTTATACTTATTGCTCCCACTCTCTCATCGGTCTCTTCTGACTTTGGGGAACAGCTTTCCTTTCACTAACTTACTCCTTTTGCTTACACTGCCACGGGAAGAGAATTAGGCAAAATAACACAATGACAAAACCCCTCCAAACTCATTTTGGAAACTGATCAATAAAATTACTGATTTATTAAACTCAAGCCCCCAGGAGAGGGGGGCAACCAACACCAATGAAAACAACAAAACAAACCCCAAATGAGTCTGCAAGAGTCCTTCCTCCCCCAAAAGATTTAAACTAAAAGAAGAGTGCTTGAAGATTCCTCATGAAATTTGAAGGCTAGAGTAGTATAATCTGCAATTTCCTATTCCAATTCATGGACTGGAACTGTGATGGAAAATAAATCTAAATTAAGTAACAGCAGAAATGATCTCCTTTTCTACTCACAGTTTTCCATCGTTGCAGGATATTGTTTGCTATGTGCAAATTGTGATATAAAATTCTGAATTCTTTTACATAAGGGTCTTGATATTTAAAATAAACTCCCTGTATCTCCTGTATGCATTATGTGGAAAGGAATGATGTGAGACTTACCTTCTGAAAAACTTGATAGTTGGATTTAGACCATATGTCAAGCTGCAGGAGGAGAAAAGAGAGTTGCACGTTACCACACGTAAGGAAGCAGCTTTACAGAGAAGCAGCAGCTAAGCAGCTGTTCATATTAAGAGAGGCAGGCAAACAGATCTATGGAGATGTCTTTCTCAGTTTACTGTTTTGTCCCACTGCCTTTACCTGTTGCAATCCAAAAAAGGGGATAATGACAGAAGATTTCCCTTGCAGTGCCAACAAGGATGAACGTATTTCATCGCAGTTAAAAAATAATATACATACAGAGACCTGTTGAATTAATGTGTTCTCTTGAAAAACAGCAAAATCTTCATTTGTATGGGGTTGTGGCTGATCTATGCAAATATTCATCAGCTTCATTCACTCTGTTTCCAAAATGAGGGCATTTTTCCTAAGCTTATGCTTGTCTTGTCTCTGAATAAGTGATTCAGTTACAAATGACACAAAGAACATTTAGCTGAATTAAGCCAAAGCACTGGTCTACTGGGGCCAAATAAAACATCCCTTAGGAAACTGCATTTACATTTGCAGACAAAACTCACACTAAAAAGATTTAAGGTTGTAGATAACGGCAGACCATGACTTAAACATGGGCTCAACCATATATAAACTAAAAGAACAGAACTGGAGTTAAGTTTTATTAGCCCCAGAAAGCAGAAGGTAAGGCTGTCCTTGCTGAACAGCTGAGTGGCTCACATGTTAAACAATGTCAACTGGCAGGCTAATGCTCTTTTAGCCCTGCTGAGGGAATATCTTGTACTCTGTCAAGGAAAAGCAGCAGGGAAAACCAAGAGGAACTTCCATCAACCCCAGACTTGCAAATCACAACCCCCCCCCCCCCCTTTTTTTTTATTCTCCTGCAGATTTCACTGTACTCAACAATTCCCTCAGCACAAACCTTGTCAGAGAAAAGGTGTTTGATACAGCATTAACCTCAGGAATTTTAGTCTAGACAGAAGAAAATAATTTTTAGAGCGAATTGATGAAGCAGAGATAGCTCATCTAGTGCTTGATAACACAATTTCCCACGATGGAGGCTCATCTCCTTTACTATATGGCACAAGTGATGATTTTAATTGCTTTATGCACCCCTAAGTCTGAGCTGGAATTACAAGTCTTTTAAAAGGCACAAACAGATCCTGAAATGGGCATCATCAAATGAAATGAGTAAAACACACTACAGGGGGGTGAAGGAGGGGAGGGAGAAGGATGCTGAACCTGTGTAATTAATTCACATTGCTAATAATATTCAGAATGCTAGAAGTTCCCATTCTTGCAAGAGTAGCACTGTTTAAGTGGTTGACTTCTAAATATTGATACAGAAGCGAGTCTTGAATCCCCAGCCCTCAGTTTGAACAAGAGGTGATGTTAAAGGCTTTAAAAATCACTTCAGGATGGATGTTTCATGGCTTAGTACCAAGCACCTTGCCGTGAGACAAAAGGCAAGCTGATGTCTCAATGCCTTTGCTGGGTTAGATGAAGACAGAGGTCCCCTGAGGCATGTACCTACAAACCTCTCTCAGATTTGCTGGCTCTTAGGGTGGCATCAAGAACTCTGTGAACACTGATGACACTCATAGGCTAAAGTTCAGCCTGGGCTGGGACCTTAGCTTGATTTACACTGGGATAACAGAGCTGTGCCTGTCAGGGAGGAAGCTTTGCATTTCCATACTAGAAAAGTCTACATTTGAAAATTAAAAAGTAATCCTCATTTGTAAAAAAGCTGTTTTCATGCAATTTAGGGGCTTCTTTGATGGCAGACAGAGCTGGGATGTATGTATGGTTTTGCTAATCTCTAGTGATCAAACCAACTATGTCATCCTCTCCAGTTAGAATCAAAACCTTAAGAAGTCCACTTCAGATGCTGCACTAAGATGAGTCCAACAGGTTCTGAATGTTCATTAGTTCTCATGAAGATTGAAAGCTGAAAAAGTAATGAATATCTGTCTTACAGGCACGATGCTATCCAAGGTAAAAAAGAGAAGAAAAAAAAAGGAAGAAAAAGCTACCACATCACATGCATACATCCTAGATGACTGCCCACCTTTCCCCCTGGAAGAGAGGATTAAGGCAGAGGCGGATTAAAGAATGCATCGTTATAGGTCTATTATTCTTCAACTTTTCACTTTCAATCAAGACACACATTTGTAACTAAAAAACTGCTGAAAGCACAATTTCAGGGCATCCTCTGCATGTGAATTAAACCGGGGCTTTTTTTTTTTTTCCCAGTGCCCCCCTCTCCTCACCCCCCCCCAGCGTAAGTAACAAGAGGCCATTTTCTGAAGGTCGTCTGAACGATTTCAAAGGCGATAACAAATCAGAATGTTCCCTGCATCCAATATCAAACAGGTCCGGTGCCAACACTTATTAGAGAAATCGGATTCAACCCCCCCTTCACCCAAACACCACACATCCAGCTTTGAAGTGGAAAGAATGCAGGGATCAGAAATTACCCGAGAGACAGCTCTGCCTGTCTTTGAAGCTTTCCTTTGATACTACTATTTCTTTTCCTCTCTTACGCTAGGAGGCTAAAAGCTGCCTTTTCTTATTGATATGGAGTAATTAATGAAGCCATAGCATTAACATAACCCAAGTTCCTTAACATGATAATTCAACAGAGACACTTATGTTTCTTTAAGTCTAACAGATGCAAAACCTGGAATTGGATGTTAAGCGCCCGCTCTAAATACGCCCTGCCAAGGTGGTTCTTGGTCTCTGCATCCAAAGAACAGCACAGTTATCATTATGTCAAAAAATCCCAATATGTTTTATTTTTATTGACAGATGAGGGCTACTAATGGCTCAGCTGACAATAAGCCTGCCCTGAAAGGGTGAGCGGCGTCGCTTCATTTATTCCAGAATCAGGACAGCACTAGTAATTAATTACTATCCGTGATTAAATTCCAGTGCACAATGAGTATGTCAGAGTTGGAAATTAAGGGTGGCACAGTGCCATCACTACAACCACGGGGCTAATTAAAAAGCATCAGTATGTGGTGGACACAAGGGGTTAGTACAGTAAGCAAGAGAGACCGCAGAGCGATCGGCATCCAGAACCCATGACGTGACAGAGGCTGCCAGACCTCACCTATTGTTTTCACAGTGTCACCAAAACTGTCTAAGTTATGCAGCTGGCAACCTGGCAAAGACATATTCTGCAGGGTTGGTGAATAATTCAGGAGGGAAGTGCATGAAGCACTTAAGAAATGCAACGTTTCTTTGTCTGCATAAGTGAAGCTTGAAAGTAAGACCCCAGAATACAGTGTCTTATTTTACCCACAGCAAGATGCAGACTCCTATTTTTTTCACCTGAATTTTGAAACTATTTAAATCTGGAAGAGGGAGTGCCCAATTTAACTAGACTTCAGTACAGCAGAAACCACGTGAAGCTTTCAACCTGTCAACCTACACAGCACAACATGCAAGTGCACAGTGAGCTAAAGCCACCTGGATAACGCAGTGTCAGCTTCCTGGTGTGACCATGAGGATGTCACCAGGCTCAGTTCCACAGCTTGCAGAAACACCCATATGTGGTTTTTTCTCTAGACTTGCCTGACTAATGGACCAACAGACTGTCGATGCCTCTGCTGTTTGCAATCATTGCTTCCCTTTTCCTTCCCAGTGATGTAAAATTTGGTAAAGCAGTTGTACTTTGAGATAAATGGTGACTCTGCTGACCTGCAGGCAAATCACTGGCCTCTCTGGTACACAGTCCATTCTTCACTTATTGTCTGTGTGACCTTCAGCCTCCTGATGATGGCCATTTTCTCTTCTGCTGAGTATCTTTTGGTGCCCCAAAGCCTGCTCAACTTGGAGAAGGCCCTCCATTGAATTTTGCTTTTGTTGCTTAAAGGACCTTCTGACTCATGCAGTGGGGAGGTGACTCAATGGACCCTCAGTCAGCTATTTAAGTATTGAGAAGCACAAGGATTTACCCAGGGTGCTTTCCAACATGTCTTACAGAAAAGAAGGGACCTTCAAAACTGACATCTTCTATACCACTTAATCTTGCTGCTGATGTTTACAAATATGAAATGCTTCCTCGAAACACATCTGCTAACTTCATCATCAGCAATTACTGTGTAAACTGCTCGCTGGAAAAATGATCACCTCCCACTGTGATCCTGGGGGTTCTTGGTATTTCTGGTATTTAATAAAGATGACACTTGCTGATCTCCTTTTTCATACTCTTCTGAATGCTGCTTCATTCTCCCCTCTATCAGGCGAGGAACCAAGGAGCCAGGACAGGATGGTGAATCCTCACCAGAGTACCTTCCCAGCAGCATCTGTTGAGGCAGGGTAGGAATTGGAATGGACTATGTTTACAATTGACTGCAATCGCTCGCTCCCAGCAGGCTCAATAAGTAAAGGGAATCATTGCAAGAGCACAATCTTATCCTTATTCTCCAATTACCAGTGTAGTTAATTAGTGAAAAAGAGGGAGCTTACTGTTTGTCAATATGTGTTCCAGTTGGCACAACTAGCAAGCTACGCATTTATTCAACCTTCCAAGCCAAATTTACTCATGATTTAAGTGGCTGCAACTCTAATTGTACTTAAGTCAAATGAAATGTTCCTATTTATACCTAAAGTGCAGACTTTCAAGTTTGTGAAAGGCACAGGACAGCCCAGTGGAATAGCAAACTGCCACGTAAAGGTCACAGGCTCACGCAGCCTCGTGGGAGCAGCCACATAACCTGGCTTTGGACACAGAAAGCTAAATCGGTAGGAAACAGACTCCACTGCAGATTGGCTTAAAGCAAGAAAAGAAGCCAGGTGTTAGCAGTGATGCTCTGGAGAAGCTGAACTGCTCCCCACGGACAGCAGACAAAGGTTAGTGCCCCGTGCCCAAAGCTGGCCTCGGTGAGTCCTGCGCTCAGCGAACGATGACAGAGAAATGGTATGTGGCTCTCAAGAGAGTTAACCTTGAGCTCAATAGAAGCCTGATGCCAGATGCCAAATATCAGAAAGAACCTCTTTCACTGAGCTTTGCAGCACATACAGCATTATTACATTTCAAGGGAGCTTCAAAGAAAACTGGATTCATCAGAGAAAATGAGCACACCCAAATGAAGTGTGACATGGGAATCCATCAAGCACTGTCAGTGCTCTTTAGGTAGAGTACCACTTCACTTCTGAGCAGAACTTGGGGTGAAGGGGGCTGGGGGGCTACATCTTTATTTCTATGCTAATAAACAGGGAGTGTGGTGCAGCTGGTGCTGTGGCAAAGTGCTATTTAAACCTGTGGATTTGAATAATGCAAATCAAAACCTGGCAATTTTTACTCTACTACTTCTTGGGCCAATCCTCCGCCCTCTGAGTGAGAATCTCCCACCTGGGAAATCCAGCTCTACCATTTCCTTCAGCAGAGCAGCTCCTGGCCTCTTCTAGGGAATGGAGGCTCGGGCTCAGAGCTGCTGAACTCCAGGTCAGCACACAACGTGCCTCTGTGTGCTAAAACACAGGGCTTTTGAAAGGGAAAGAAGTCTCACCTCATTATAACATGGCCTATGGGTGCCAAGTACTCATTGTGATATAATGAACTTTTTATTTTAATAGGCTTCATAATCAGAAGAGAAAGCTCCAGAGAGGAAATGAAACACGGAGGTATTTAAGGATTGGTACCCACAGAGGAGAGTCCTGGCAGATGTCTTGGTAAGAGAGACCACTCCACCCTGAAAAGAGAAGCGAGCTGAGCCGAAGGCCGTCAGGTCCCATTAACATCTCCTGATGTGCTCAAGAGAGCCATATGGGGTGTGTGCAGTCGGGGGAAAGCAAAGGGTTCAAGCAGGGTGAATTGTTCATGTAAGGAGCCACTTGTGGAAAGAGGTAACGCTTGCTTTAGTAGCTGCTGTTCAAGACGTGCTATTATTGACAAGCAAATTATTGAGGACTACCTACCGACGGTTCGTACGGTTCCGTTTATCAAGTTGAGCACAAAAGTAGCCCAAGATTTCCCACTGGCTCTCAGAAAAGAGAAATCTGAACCTCGGGCTATTGATGCGCCGGTACACTGAAAAAAATGTTTTCTCAGTAGACACTATTAACGAGGCAACTGGGGTCTAGAGGTGATAAATTAGAAATTCAAGCAAGGGCTTCAGAGCTTAGGAAGAAGTCAGACATGTGGGTATGAAAAATCCAAGCAAAGCACAATAAATCTAAACCTGAGCGGTTTGCAAAACATCCGCCGAGTCTTCCGACAGCTTTATGTCTCTAGCACACTTGTGATGGGATTCCTGTGCTCCAACATTTCCATCCCAGGTAAAAAGACAACTGAATGTTTCTAAATACACAATAACCTACCTTGCCATCCTCGGTATAGACATTTTCGTTGTACCCTTTGACGATTGTCCGGTCAATGAAGAGGCTCCGCATCACCACGATCACTTTTAGCACCTTTCCCAAGGTAACCTGTGAAGAACGAGAGGAGGACAAAAATAAGCTGAAGGAGACTCGATGGTGCCTGACTTCACAAGACCATCGAGTTAACAGCTTAAGTTGATGCAATTGCAGTTTTCAATATTTTATAGGCAGACCAAAATAAAAGATCTGAAACCACTGTGAGTGTTATGAGGAGGAGAGAGACTATGAAGTGCAGAATAAACAAATGTTCATTTGCAACTGAAAATGTAGGAATTCACAGAATTCCCCCGTGCAGACCACGACACTGCCAAGCAACTCACTCAATTTTATTAACACCACAACTCGATAACTTGTCAAAAACCATGAGCAAATGTGATTATTTTCAATGTATTTGATATTCTCCAATATAAGTCCACTTAGAGAAAATTAATTTGAAAGAAGAATTGGACTCTTCTAATGCTGGCTTCTAAAAGCATGCCAAGGGTTTAATGGAAAAGATTTTAGGTCCAATAAAAATGAAAATTATTTAAAAGGAAACGACAGCTACAAAGTAAAAATGTTACATTTTCAAAGGTTTAATTTTCTTCTGTGAAAAGTGTAAGGAATAAAATTAGCATCATGGAAAATATAAAGGGTCGGTCAGAGTATAACAAAATAAATAAGCCCAAGATGTATTATTGACAAAAATGCAATAATGAAGTCATTTTAGTCTAAAAATCAATTTACATTTCAAAGATGAACTTGCACTTCAATATTATTAAGATGCGTGTCTAATGATAATTCTTTTGTGTTTTGTTATACAATTATTACAGAGTTTTTCCTCACCCACAGTGTCACAAAACCAAGACAAAAAAGAAACAATTGGTTTACTTCAATATCTCCCAACCACCAGAGGGGCATTGTCACTATGTTCTAAATTTGGATGATGTACAGATTGCCACGTGCTAAGAACAGTTGTGTTTTTACTGCTAACCTCAGCAGACAAATCCACATCCAAAGAAATCAGTCAATATGCATCTTTATTGATTTGTTACTTGTTTTCCCTCTTTAACTCCTGCTAATGACTCCTACTTACCTCCTTGTTTCAACACCAGTAACCTCAACGTGATGCTAAGAGACTAAAAGGCAAATCAACTCTGAAAGTGTCAAGATGCTTTTTCTCTCCTAAGGAGGAAGATGGAAAACACGGCCTGAAGACTCCATCTCAAAGCTGATACAGGGACCAGGCTGCTGGAGGAGGGGAAGCCGTGGTAGGAGTGGGGTGATGATCCAGGACTTTGAAGAACATTTATTCAACCTACTCTAAATACTTCTTATGGTATCACTGTAGAGCTGGACAATTATAAACCCTAAAGAGAACTGATGACAATCCTTTGTCATGGGACACGGAGAAATCAGCTCTAAGAGAGAAGAGTCTAAATAACAGGGATGAACAAGTTGACAGCAAGAGAGAGGACAGGGAAATGAGAAGGGGATAAAAGAGCCAATGAAGCCTTCAAGAAGACAGGCTGCTCAGCATGAATTTGCAAGAACATGGAGAGAAAAAGCAGGTCAGAAAGAATTTGAAACTAGAAGAAAATAGATCTTATTAATGGAAGAGCAAAAAGGACACCCAGACCTGGCTTTATTTAAAATATTTTCTATCTCCATAGCCTTTGCACACGTCAGGGGGTGCTCACTTCTCTCCTCTTCCCTTACATTCTGCATTCATCACATCTCACATTGCTGCCAGGTAGAAAAAAAAAATAAATTTGGATGAAGTTGATCTGAAGCCTGTGTGGGATGTTCCTGAAAATCCTCAGAGTGAACAGTGGAACACAACAAGATGAAAAATCCCATGTTTGGCACTCCAGCTTGCTTGAACATACTCATCGCTGGCCTCAAACCATCCCACAGGACCTACCTGCACAAACACCTTCCAAATGCTCTGCATTAGCTCAGAACCTTTTCCCAGTCATCTCTTTCCACGCCCTTCCACTGATCCACTGCACGCTCTCAGATTCCTCCTCAGCTAGCCAGCCCCCAGCTATCACCCACCCTGCAATACTGAAAGGTCTGCAGACCGGTCCGGGACAGTCACCTCCATCACCCGCCTGTCAAACGTGGAACAAGCAGAGTTACACTGTCTCCCACGTGTTCAAGGAGCTGTGTAAACCCATCCTTAGGTGGGTACTAAAGACTCTGAGCTTCCCAACAAAGGCACAACCGTTGGAATCCCTCTTTAGGCAATGGATTGTGTGAAGAGGTCCTCTCTGGGAGTAGGGGTACCCAGGCATCCTGCTAATACACACCGAGTGACAGAATGCACTGCAGTTTCAGCTGGGTGAGTCCCATGCTCTCTGAATGAGCCCTTACAGTGCTCTGGCAGTGAGAGAGAAAACTTTGGTTTGTGCCACTGTCGTTTTGCTGTGGGATTCCTGTAGGTTTTATACTGTCTGGAAGAGACATTGGGACTTTCAGATGTTTTTTGTAGGTCTGTATCATTAGGTAAGTCTGACAGAGCAAAAATTCTGTAAAACTCTGTGTAGCTCAGAGAAATCCTAGTTCATAATTTTAACAACATTGAAAGAATGAGGCTAGTAGTACAAAGACTGAACAACAGTCTGTCACTAGACTGGGGGATGCTGTTACATTTGGAAGCCAAAAGTATGCTCCACAGCTATTTTGAGGGTAAAGCACATTGGGTATTGCACACAATACCATTTCTTTTTCCCTCTAATAACCAAGCCTTGTAACTCTTCGTGGGACTTAATGCTTTTGTTTGCCTCAATCATATTTTACAAATCCTGTTTTCCAGCAAACCATTTTGTTTCATTGCCTGTTCAACTTGGCTAACTGGACTGCAAGTTGAGAAAAGAGCTGGGTATGGAATGTAATATACACCTACAGTCACACAACCGTGTCCCTACAGATCACCTGCAAGAAGGTAATAAAGAGCTAATGGCTCTGGTAAAAAAAGTCATTTGATAGTTCTGCTCTGAGCTCCAGTTGTGCAGGTCTCTCTTTCTGGAGGTCAAGACTCAGCCAGCCAACTGCTGTTCAACAGCCACTGAAATGTCCCTGAATTTCCACAGATATCAACCGAATGAAACTTCTTTCATTATACAGAAAAGACACCTTTCAATCGTGACAAAAAGACAACAATTTCCTTTCTAAGACAACCTTTCCTATTAAATTTCAACTTCTTCTGTCGATAGTCTGTTAAGACAGCACTTGGCTTTTTAATATTTTGCCTGAAGGATGTATGCCAACTCGTCCTTGATGTAGAAAATTTTAATTCAAATCAATACATGTACAAGGTCACTTTAAAATTCAATTAATATGAATGAAAAAACATGCCCCACAGTTCTGTGAGCTGAAAATGGAACAGCTGCGAGTTAAATACTTCTGTAGCTTGTGTTTTGGTCTGTGTAATAACAATGTACTTCTAACTTCCTTTTAACTAAAGTATACTAAATTCAGACAGTTAAGTTATTCATACATCCCCTGCTTCCTAAAACAGCAAGCTCCAGAAGAAGGTAGGACAGACAGCTGATTGAAATCTGCAATATTATGCAGCTTTTCTGACAAAGATGGAGAAAATAAAAATCTTCTTGAAATATCCCAGATTTAAAAATATTTTGTCTATCACCAAGATAATTCTCGAGGAGCATATGACAGACATCACATGCCAAGAGAGGGGGAAGGGAAATAGAATAATTGGTGAGAATGGCTTAGAGAATTCCTTCTAACACTGCTAAAGAAGTTCCCATTTAACATCATTTAGGATTGGAAAAGAAGTAAGTAGCTCTCCCAGTAAATCAGAATAAGGGTCAAAATGAATTTACTAAATGAAAAGGATCAAAATTAATTTACCATGCCAGAATTCTGCCTGAAGGAAATAGCTTGAAACCCCCCCTTTCATTTTGCCTCCTCGCTGAAACTGGTATCACATAAAACGCCCTTTTAGAAACACTTTTTAGACTGCATTAACAAACATTCTTTCTTCAGATTTCTTTAAAAGTTTGATGTTAGGAAAACGTATGCTGACAACACCAAGCTCCAACACTTTGCAAAAAAATTCCCCAAGCTCCAGCTTTCCTCTCAGCATCCCAGGGAATTTGCTGCTGATTTGAGCTGCAGATGCTCTGCAATGCAGAGCTAAATGAAAGAAAACATTATTTTCAGTTAACATGGGTACCTCCCTGCTTGGAGAAAAGGAGCACAAGTTTGTCTGCTGTCTTTATTCACCTTGAAAAACAGTAAGGCAACATCAAAGCAGAAATGTAACCAAGCTGTAGGGATTTCCAGCAAAAGGCCAGACACCTGCTCCTTGTCACAGAGTCAGCCATACACCTGTCCTCCCACTCGTGTTATCTGTCTTACTAAGCAGTACAATACCTGGGAATCATATTTATATGTACTGTATTAAAAATAAATAAACCCCACCCAGACTTTCACCTGGTTATTTTTTCTGTTGTCTCATCTGCTGTCGGTATGAATGCTGTGCTTTCCCCTCAGATGCTCATTATTCTTTAATGATGCCTATTTGTAAATAGCAAGATAAGATGCAATTAAGCCATTAGAGTCTAAATAAACAAACATACTAATTAGGCTCTTTACAAGGATTTCTTTTTTTATGGAAGGGCTGGAATTTACCTTTCATTAGTCTAACCTAATTGCAATAGTGCATGGTAGGAAGTCAACATAAATGAAGGACTTGAAATGATTTCTCCACCTTAGGGATGAGCTGGTGACCCACTCCCTTGGTACCATGGCCCATTCTCTCCCTAAGGTGAACAAACTGGTGCAGGATATTGGTCCAAGGCCAAAAGGCAGATTTTGCCAGTGGCCAGTCACACTTATGGATTGGTCACACTAGTCCAGCATTGCTGCAGGTGATGAAACAGTCTCTCTTTGTTCCACTTTAAATTATAGCACACCAGGAATGCTACAGGGTTGAAAATGATGCCTCATCTCAGAACAGAAACCTGCAGGAATTATCACCACAGACCTGTGAGCCTTTGGGACTGGACAGCAACTCTGGAACCCCGGGGAGGGAGCAAAGCTCAGGACACTTTCACAGGTCTTTCTCTACTCTTGCCCCCCTTCCCACCAAAAGACTCTTCCTCAGCTTCCTCATTCTTCTTAGACAAGCAGAGAACCATTTACTTGCCATCCTCTGCTCACATACTTTGTTGATTCAAGCCATTCTTCCTCTGCACACGTGACCTCCAATGCTGGCTTAATGCTTTATAAATGCTGGTCCTCAGTCTTCAGGACAAACTGCAGCCACAACAATCCCACTAGGAGCTCAGAAGTGATTTCCCAAGATTCAGCTGACACAAGAGATCCATAAACATCCCAGTAGTTTTGTTGAACACCAAAACGTAGCCAGTGTCTCCAACAGAGTAGATCCCTAAAGGAATATTCATCCGATGTGCTTCAAGTCAGGTGCCTAAGCCACCAAACACAATCACTGGCTCTACCCCTACCCTGAGCCTGCCTTGCACACCAGCACCCTGGTGAACCCCCAGAGGAGCAAGGAGAAGCACTGACACTGCTGAGCAGTGTGCAGGAGAGAGACTGTTTGGAGAATCACAGCATTAAACTGTTTCCAGTCAAGTCTGACATCACCACTTAGCAAATCCCCCCCAGTTCTTCAACATCAGGAGCTCTTGGACAAAAGTTATTTTGGTGGCTTTCTTAATACATTTCAGAATCCATTTCTCCAAAGGAAAATAAGAACAATTTTATGTAAAAAGCACTGATAAACAAAAAAAAGAGACACAAGAAGTTTCAGTGAACAGATGTCTAGCTTATTTGCAATTAATACAGCCCACTTACATACAACCAGCCTGTTTAAGATGCTTGGAACTAGATTTGAAAGTTCCAATGCAAATGTGTCTGATTTTATGACAAATGAATAAAAATAGATAAAAACATGCTTCATATTTTTATGAGCCATCTATTAAAAATCTAAGCTTCAGTATACATTTATAAAATTAGCTTATCAAAACTTACAAGTTAACAAGAAAAGAAGAAATCGTGATCTCTGCCACCAGCTTTGGTTTGGCAGAAACAACTCCATTTTTCCAACCTGAAGTTAGTTATACAGTTCATTTTGCTATGAAACCAGTTCAAATTACAGAGAACTCTGCAATTATCTGTAAAAATATTTCCCTAGTGTTTGTGACTCCTGGAGTACTGCTTTTATATAGCTTACAAGCAATTGATTTTATAGATGAAGCAGTTCCCAGGTGAAGACAGATAATCAAGTTTCTATACCTGACCAGGACTGGACAGGAACATGACCCTAATACTCATGTAAGTTAACTGGAAAAGTGGGGCTAATGTCTACTGTTTTCTAAAATATTTCTGATATTAATGAATGAGTTTTACACAGGAATGGTTTCACACCAAAAATAGCCACAAACATTCTGAATTCTGACAGCAGAAACCAAGTGTGTGAAACTATCATCTAATAATCACACCATGTAAGTATTTGATTAGAATAAAAATAATATCTGTCTAGGAATACAACTAACCATTCAAAAAAAATAAAAGGCAAAAAAATCAGGTTGTGTTTTCTTAACATAGGAGATGAGGTTTATCTATTTACAATTCCTGGCATTTGACCAACAAAATCTTGCAAAAAAAAAAAACCCTTATGGAGTCCTCAGTTCCCTCTGCTGCTGCTGGAAATTAATTTTGCATAACGCTGTTATTAAAGCTGATACAATTCCATGTTTAGGCTTTTTTTATGCATAGTGTGATTAAAAGATTAATTGAAAAATCACTAGTGAAGACTGGGATTAAACAGCACCTTGAAATGCCACGAGAAACTGCTTTAAAAAAAACAGTTGAGGATTTCACACAGCTCTCATACGTTTCAATTATTGACGTGTTTGGTCTGTGTAAATCCAGACTAATGAGGTACAATTGCTGTGTATAAATCTAAAGCATAAAAACCCCTCCTTATTGTCTGCAGGAAGCAGTAACCTCGATGGACTAGGAGGGAGCAAACTTTCAAGACACTGTATTTATGCTCTCAGGAATAGTTTATTTTTCTTTTTGCTTTAAATTCTCTGGCTTCTGTGAAAGCTGTACCTTGGTTAAGGAGAACTCTGCTTAACACAGAGGTTACTCATCAGAAGACTCAGAGCAGAAGGCTTGTGGGGCTGGTAAGTATTCCTCTTGAAACACTCAGTCTAAGGTTCAGCTAAAGTCCCACCTCCACAGCTAAGGCCATGAACTGATTTCTGTGCACACACGGGTTGTTCTGCTACATGAAATCACTGTGTTTGAAGATGCTTGAGTATCACAACTCGACCTCTACATCAAAGACCTTCACAAACAACAGCAGGTAAGGTATGAACAGCCCAAGGATGAAAATGGTTGAGATGATACAGTTGGTGAATCACCTCTGGCCAAACATTATGGTTCTAATGCCTTTTTAAAAGAAGTCGGCGCTGTCTGAATCCTTCGGCATCGTGGCAAACCAGGCTGCTGCAGGGAGCAGCTCCAAAGCTAACCTGGGATCAGTTCAACGTGAGAAATCACAAGTACTGAAGAAACGTCCCTTCTTCTGGGGGAGGTGCTCTTCACACTGCCCATCCTGCAGCACCTTTCACTGAATTGATTCGTGGCTGCAAACAGCAAAAGCTTTTGGAGCAGTCAGGGCCAGATGGAAAGTGCCATATTGGCAACATCAACTGAGACAGATGGGAAAGAGGGAAAACCTGCCTAAAAGTAAAAATGATAAACCCATCACACAATCACATACAAAAATACTTTAAAAACAATCTTTTTGATCTGTGATCCAAGGAAAACATGCACACCCCTGGTTTAATACAGGGCTGAGATCTTGCAGCAACAGTCACGTCCCTGGTTTAGGGAGCAGCCACAACATGGAATTCACTGAACTATTACTGCTTGCAAAAGGGGCTTCTTTTACAGTTCCCACCTTACCTTATTCTCTATCAGTCACATCCACCTAATTTACTAATTGGCCTCATCTGTTTTCTGACCTCAAAAAGCCATCAGAATTGGAAGGTACTTACTGTATGCAAAGAGGGGCTCTAAGAGATGGAAAGGGTTTCAAAGTAAGGAAGTAAATCCAGACATTTTTCTATAGCAAAATAGTTTATAGATATGAAGTCAGCTTAAGAGGAAATGCAAAAGCTTCCAAGACTTTTAGCTTCTTAAGACTGCACTGATGAATTCAATTGTTTTCTGGAATATATTGTTCCACTTGGTGAATCCCACAATTGCAGATTAAATGTTTTAATGCCAGCTGTTTATTCTAACCTCTGGCTCAGTTAATCTCTTGCAAATTTGGGGCTGCTCAAAGCAAGTTACTAATGGGATGTTAAGACAGTTGATTAATTAAAACTAAACAGTGTCACAGCTTTGCTTATTATGAAGAAATGAATAGTGCCTTTGAAAAATACCAGCAAAAATCGAACCACAATAGGGTTTAAAGTCAACAAACTCCACAGGCAAATCTAAGGAGCGATCCTATGGTTGAGTGACACTTACTCAACAGTTTTGTTTTGATAAAATACCTGATTTTCAGATTCATTTGACCATTTGCTTGGAAACAAATATACTCCCATGTACACTACAACGAAACCTTGTGTAATAGCCTATGTGAGAAGGGAAAAAGCAAGAGGAAGTGTCACAAGAAATCCAGATGGAAAAGAATGCTCTGGTCCCATTTCTTCACTGCTTATACAGTCCATTTTCTAGTTTTCTTGGAAGTCTGGCAACTTCTGCCTTTCCCCCTGCTAGAGGAAAACCAGCATTCAACAGCCACGCTACAGACCCCCCTCCCATATTGCTGTTGTTGAGGAAAGGCTTTAAAAACTTCTCCTCCTAGAAGCACAACAGCTGCCTCTGAAAACTGATGAGAACAATAGGTTCTTCTGCAATGAAATCTTGCTTGGTCAGGCAGAAATAAGCTGAATGTATTGGACTTGTTTATCTCTAATCCAGACTTTACTGCTCATTTACTTCAAAGGCAAATTCTTGACTTCATCATATAACAGAAATTCACTGACCCAAGAACAATTTGAACAAATTTAAATCATATTGGTTTCCTCTTTCTTTTCTTCCTCCCACCAACCTCCTTAATTATCATGATTAAGACTCACTACTTGCCAAGACTGCTGAAAACCACAGTGAATATTTGAGTTTATGCTCATATTTCTGTAGTCACACTTAGCAATAAAAAGGAATGGATCTTTCCTTTAAAGGTGAAAGTTTTTTATCGCTCGCTTGCCTAAGAGCAAGAAAGATCCTGCGTGGCTGAGACGAATGAAGAACAGTATGGTTAAGAAAAATATCATGAATAACCTGCATTTTAGGCACAGTAATTCAAACTGTTAAGAAATTCCTCTCGGGGATTAAATGATCCAATTTACCAGCAGCATTGCCGAGGTTCCGTTTGGCCGGGAGAGCTGGATGGACATTTCTGGGAACATCCTGTCAATCCGGTTGATCACATCATCCACGTATCTACCAAAGAAACCAAACCAGCAGAATTCACACATGTTCTTTGTCACAGACTCAGATTATTACTCCTCTTTAACAATGCCCACTGGACTTTGTTGAATTAAGTTCTCTTTGATAGCTACATATTCTTCAAAAATGCATGAAAGCGTAATTCAAAAAGTTATCAATAAGAGGAGACAAACAGCCTTATGGAAAATGCTTTGAAAATTAATTATTCTGCCCTTAAAAACTCAATTTTTACTCCAAATCTGTCAGCCTCAGACTCCTACCATTGTATTTCTATACTTTTCCCTCTGAGGGTCAAAGGATAAATCATCAAACTTAATTCTTCCCATGCAGGAATCCATAGGATGGCATCTCCTTAACTCTCACTTAGATTAACTAAACAGATAGGGGGTTTATCAAAATCTTCATCCTATTCTTAAGGTTTGTTGTTTTTTTTTTTTTCTTCTGAGTCTTTCCCATTTCAATCATCCACTGATCACTCTGAATTTGGCCAGCACATTCCAGAAGTTTCTTTGGGGTGATCAAACACAGACATAAAATAACATCCTTGCTGCTGGGTTAAATCCCTCTGCTGATGCAGGGCAAAGGGAGCTGGCACACGGTTGTCTTAGCTCCCTGGTATCATATAAGAGCTGACAGACATTAACACTGAAAATTTCCTTCCAGAGTCTTTGTTTCTCAGGATGAACTGTCCCATCTCATGGGCATATCCCATATCCTTCAGCCGTTCCCTCTGGACACCTGAGAATGGTCAGTATTTGCTTTAGCAGAGTTTATGCAGCAGTCTGTATCATCTCTGCACTGATCTGTCCTCTGGTAGCACTTCCAGTTCTTCTCAAGTACACCAGAAGAAGGGAGGGCCACTGCTACCTTCTTATCATTTCCATCTACAAACTCTGCAGCTGCATCAGATCCATGAAGGAATTCATTGATCCAATTGATTTCATGCTAGCCCAGATATGTGCTCTGAAATTTTGGAAAAAATCAATTGCTCCAGTTAGATTAACAGTAAAACTGAAAAAAAATTTTACTATTTCCTTTTAACTTCCTTAAATGAAGCCAAAAAAATGTTGATTTTTTTTCTCTGTATAGTTATTCAGTTCTAATGTTAGGTGTTAAAAATTAAATAAATAAAATAAAAGGTGCTATGCTCCAGCTGCTATTTTGCAAGGGATTAAATCTGACTAAACCAAAATGTAGTAAGAAAGCTCCTCTCACACAGCTGGTAAAGCCAACCTACTTTTAAAAGTAACAAAAGAATGGAATTAGTTATGACAATTATGCATTAAAATCTTAATCCTCGTTTCTGTGCAGAAAAAGTTTCCCCGTGCACTTGAGTGACTCATTAACAACTTGCCTGCTGATAAGCAAACTCAAAATACCCTTAAACCCAGAACTTCCTCAGCAGGAGAGTTTATACTGGACTGTAAACACAATCACTCCAGGCTCTGCAACTAAATTCAGCCATTGCTCACGTGTGAGCAGAGCTGATGGGACTGGGAAAGAGGCAAGAGGAGATTGGGGGGGTCTGGATTAGTGTGTGGTGAGGAGTGGTTTACAGCCTTGAAACCATGATGCAGATTACTGCACAACTTCAGCTTTCCAGTCTTCCAAACTCCAACAAGAGGTTAAAAAGTAACAAAATATGAAGTTGCGTGGAACAAGACAGTGACCCAGTCTGTATGAATTAAGGAAGGAAAAAAATCAAGGAATTTTAAATCATAGAAACAACAGGTGCACTTGGGTACTTGATCTGCTCAGGTGCTTCTGAAAATTCCAGTGGATCTGCACATTTATCCCTGGAAAATGTGATCCAGGCTGGCTGAAGGTAATCAATTCTTCATCTCTTTCTTAGGTATGATTATTTTTTAAATGTAAAACACATTTTGATCAAAAACTTGACTCCAATCCAGCTGTCACCTTGTGCTGAGCAATATAAGGCAGAAAAGGGAATTAACAGGGAGCCTGTGAAGAGTCTTCTTTAAGTGAAATTGCACACACAATGAAACAGAAATCTTCTAATTTGTATTAACCATCTTCTCAAAGAACTTAAAGATGAGTTACTAGATACTTCAGGCTTAGGAGCCTGTTGATTTTGTACCACTCTTCATAGGTCAGTTGACAAAAAAAAGCAAATTCACATCCCCCCCTGCATAAGGAGCTGTGATTAAGACTCAGCATCTCTATCAGGACCATCCACATGGGTAGCACTTTCCTTCTCAGTCAGGAGGATGTCAGAGAATATCCAAGACCAATAAAGATAAAAGAGCACTGATGCACATATCACTGTTTTGCCCCCTTTGCATTTTTTTCATGCAGACATCAGGGTTTACTGAGGACTCATCAGAACAGAAGGATTCTTCAAAGTTGCATATGTAATTACTAAATTAGCCTGACTACACGTCAGCCTCGACTGTAAAACGACAAACAACCTAATCTAATGCAAAATTCTTCTATAGATATGCCCTTCAGAGAGGACATCTGGTAAAACATCTTGTGAAGGGATAGATAGGGAAAATCAGATGCAGCAAAGTAAGGTAAAAGTGTAACTGGTGAGGACTTCAGAGAAAGCTGAAGAACACATGATAAAGCCAAGATCAAGTGTACTCCTGAGGCTGCCTGGAAAGAGGGTCAGAGAAAAGCTGCTGTCTGGAACTTCTTTTGCAGAACCAAAATATATTAATTTACTACCAAAATAAGCAGAGTACAATTGACACATCTCTGTCCCTTCGGTGTTTAGTTCAAAAATATGATAGTTCCTATTTATGTTACAGAACCTCTTACAGCCTCAGAGAAGCACAGCACTTATGGATGGAGAGAAGTCCCATTTTACTTTGCCAATAAGCACTTCTAACTTAATGTACTTAACCACATCTCAGTCTTCTCCTCCTTACAAAAGATACTAGTTGGAACGAGCATTTACAAACCCAGAAAAAACCAGCACAAAGTAAATGGAAATAGATTTGCTCAAACATTTGGCATATCTTAAGAAGAAAAATGGAATGGAATTCTCAAAATGAAATACAAGCTGAAATGACAGGGGCAGAGCTTCTCCTCTTGTCCGAGAACAAGCCTTGTTCCACCTATGAAGGGCCTCAGAACAGAGTGTCTAGACAAACTCCCTCCTCACAGCTTCTCTGTCACACAAAAGATGCTCAAAAAGATCTGGAGACAGACCACAAACACTGCAGGAGATTATAGCCAGTAACCCCTATATTCAATTACAGCAACGCAATTAAATCCTTTATGGACAAAAATTTCATCTGACTTATTCTTCTAGGCCTCAAAAGACATTAATATCTTTTAATTACAACATCCTACCTTAGTCCCATTCGCCTCAAAAAAAGCTTCAAGCAATTTTATCAATACCTGTGTCCTAATCCAGACCTGGGCACATCCTACAACGACAGGCCTGACCAGCAGGACTTCCGACCATTAAATCAAATCAAATACTAAAGCAATTCTACTAATGCAATTCTCCAGGTCAGAGAGAGGCTTTTTAAAAGAAGCCTTCATAGCAGGTATGTACCAACTTCCCTCTCCCATTTTTCCTTTTCTTTCTCTCCTTCATGATACAGACTCAGGGGTCTGCATCTGGACGTGCAACAGAACCAGGCAGTAAGAGCAGACCTGACATAAGATGCTCCCCAGGGCTGGCAACACCATAAATCTTTGCTTTCATTGTCAAATATTGCAGAATGCCAATTTCCACAAACAGGCTGCAATCTCCTTCATGACCATCAGCAGAGACTAAAATGAATTCAAAATGCTTGACTCCGAATGAAGTCTTGTACTGGACATGCAGAAAAATCAACTCTAGAATAAAGCAACAGGGGTGCTCTTTGAAAAATCTCTGTCACTTTGCCAATACACGTGACATGAACCCTTCAGCCCGTGCTGGAGGAACAATGCATGCAACAGACAAAAGCCACTTTTGAAGCCAGTTAGAAAACACTGTTTGTAAGGGACTAATTAGTTCTACAAAATACTAAATGAGAAGTTTCCTACCAAAACATCAGGTTGACAAGGTAGAAATAATTCAGGAACCATCTTTACAGATAAATGGTCCTGTAACATCTCTCTCATTCACACAAAGACAGTAATATAGAAAAGTAATTCATTAGAAATGCCTTTCAATTCCAGAGTGGACAGATGGCTTCGTTCTCTAATGTGACCTCTCTTTTTAGCTTTTTTTCTTTCTTTTTTTTAATTTTTACTGGATTAAATCCAGCAATCCAGTGTTAGTGTGATGTTTAACAGCTTAGACAAGATTTAAATAGCATTTATCCCACACAGTGTTTAACTTGCATGCTGTTCATTTTTTCCACTCAATACAACAATTTAAAGATTAGAAACATAGGTACCAGTAATAATTTTCTGAGGGGGCCTTTTAGAAGAAAGAAAATTTTGCTAAATTATCTCGAGGAGATAGAAGAAGAAAGCAGAAAAAAAATACCACTTGTTATATGAAAAAAGTGTAATATTTCCTACATGCTCAGTGGAAAATGCCACATAGGAGCTGAAAGAAACTCTACAGTTCTGATGAATCTGGATTCATGATATTCTGGACAGCAACAAGTGAAACTCTTCACACTCACGAGCACAGAATTTACTTGCTCCCAGATTTATTTTTATATATTTTTTTTTTCTCTCAGTTCCTATTTTCACCACAGTTAATAATTTCTTTTCAGATATCTGATATTTCAGGCCCTGCTGCCTCTTGCTGCAATAGGTGGTTTTGCCTAACGAAGGCATTGGCACAAGGAACTCACTGGTGCTCCACACAGACCCGTGGAACAGCTTTAAACAGAACCAGCCTCAGAGAACTTCAAGCTTTTAGCACTGGTAGCATTTTAAATATGAGAGATTTTGTAAAGAGGCTGAATAGTTTTTAGGTAACTTGATTAGAGAAATATTGTATTTGAAAACACACGGGGTAGTTAAGGTTCCAGTGTGGTTTATTAATCAATGAATTAAGAGTTTTAATTTGATTCAGCCACCTGCTGAGCAAGTCTCTGCAGGTAGCAAATTCATGCTACAGAAAGCTTTTCAGAAGCATCAGTTAACAATAGTTATTAAAACAGTGACCTCTGGCAGCTTTTGGGAGATGCCACTTCCTGCCTGGATAGGCAATGACTGGCGTGAAGAGAACCTCAACAGCTCACATGCTGAGAAAGTGACTTCAAGTCCCAAGACTAAACCAGACAGCCAGCACGACCCGTGACATCAGTACCTCACTCCTGGAAGTCTCTGCCTCCTTCCTCAAATTCCACAGGTTTTGTTGGTTTATTTGTTTGGGGTGGTTTTAATGATTAACTTAATTCAGGCTCTTGCTCTTTTCCTATGTAGAGTCTCCATAAAAATGCTCATGTTTCCTGGCTCCAGCACTAAAATCACTTGCTTGTTTTGACCAGCTTCTCCTCCAGCTATAAGCTTCCTTGCCAGGCTGTCTTCTCTTGTAGTTGTTAACACTGTCCTCTCGTCCTTTCGGAATAAATTGCTTCAGCAGTTTCCTCTCTTTTCTCACCCGATTTCTGCTGGTGGAAGACTCCAGCCAGGCTCCTCCTGGCTCGTTTTGTTGCCTTCTGTTCTCATCTGCACGCTAACTCGGTCTCTGCTACTCCTTCAATGCCTCTGTTGCCACTGTGAGATTTTTATTCATGATATGTTGTAGTGGCAAAACATTACCTCTTGCAAATAACAGACTGACTTCTAACTACCATGAGGTAAGCTGAGGGGTGAAGGGGCAAACCCAAGGCTCTTGATGTATACACAGGTTCTTCAGTCTTGGGGTTACAGCATATGA
Source organism: Chloroceryle aenea (assembly GCA_013399075.1). Classification (NCBI taxonomy): domain Eukaryota; kingdom Metazoa; phylum Chordata; class Aves; order Coraciiformes; family Cerylidae; genus Chloroceryle; species Chloroceryle aenea. The sequence continues at coordinate 80,135 of VWZY01000785.1, forward strand.
TGAGCACGAGGGACTTTCAGTACTGGAAGTGTCTTGGTAATATGAATCCACAGGTGTGGGAAGAAGCAAGCCAGAATGTGTGGATTGTAAGGAACAAATCAGCTAAAACACCTTGGACAAAGGTCCCAGGGAACAAATTTGCTAAGATTCACAGCCAGCTCCACTCCACCCTGCAAAGCAGAAGTGAGACAACTGCTGAGAGATTCAACTCCAAACCTGAAAGGCAGATTTCCATTTATTCTTGCAAGTTATCTTGTTTTTAACTTTGCTATGGATGTTATTTCGGTCACAGAGGAATTACTTTTTATTACTGAGTGGATGCAAAAGATTAAGTTATGTGCCTAAATAGTCTAGAAGTGTTTACATATAAACACAGGGTGGTCTGCTCCAAAAGCATATGCACATATAGCTGGATCAAACACTCAACCATCTGCACTTCTCACTCACAAAAGGCCGAACCTGGTACAGCACTGAGGATGCCTGTGAAGTCATTTGGACAGTTCTCTAGAAGCCAAGACAGAGAGTGTTTAGGGGTTGGATTTACAAAGACATTTAGAAACCTGAGGCTGTGATTCAACAATTTTCAGTCTTCAGCACCAATAGTGACATAAGGCACTGACACATCCCCTCCTGCAAGCTGCAGCATCCAGCCCCCTCAACTGTGCTGGAAGAGCTGGAGCACACAGCTGATCTGGCTTAAAAAAAAGAAAAGAAAGAAAAAAAGCATAAAAATGCATTAGTTTAAACCAGTTTCAGGATTCAACTGCCTGTGTGGCTACACGCACTGTGTGCCAGCACAAATCCTGCTGGGACTGTGCATCGTGGGCCAGGCACAGTGCACACTGGGGTCATTCTATTACAACAATACAACATTGGTTCATGAGAAAAGGTGTTACTTCTACTGTATTGTTTATCCAACAAAACCAGATCTGTATTCTTCAGTGATGCTGTGAATCCACCGACAGGCAAAGCCAATGTGAATGCTCATGAAATGCAAACCTGCCCCTGAATCACTCGAAGCACCTGCACATTGACATTAAATCTAAGCCCCTTTCTAACGCGCTCTGACGCCACGTGGTGTCCGTGCACAGCCTGCTTTTGAAGACAGAGCACAGACATCTGCTCACAATACCAAATTCCAGTGCACTACCTTAAAAAGAGGAACTCGAATAAGGAAAACTAAGTTAGAACTAGAGACCTTGCAGTCAAATCCCCGTAGCTGTTTTATTACATTATTGCAATAGCTTCCTTTGTACTTACACAGAGTGCTCTTCAAAATGCCTTTAATTCACAGCAGTAATCAAGAGAGGAATATGGATATTAGAACGTGTGAAAGCTGGTTAACAAAACAAGCATGCATCTATTTCACAGTCATCGCCAGGATCTTGTCTGAGCCTGTTACTACTCTGTACTTTATGGAAAACATTAACTCCTTTATCCATACCTCGAGAGGAAAAGCAGCCCTCCCTAAGTATGCAGCATCAGAAGTAGCTGAATTTCAGAAGCAACACTTCACAGCACATATGTATTGTTTGTATTTCCAGTTTTTCATGAAACTAGATGTGGCTCCACAGCCCAACAATAAATGCAAACAACAGTAATTTCCAGGGGCCTGGAGGAACATCAGAATTATTCTATCACTGTTTATCAACAAAGATGGTACTTGAATACTTCTAACTTGTCAAGCAATTTGTGTCCCCCCCCTTTAGGCTACATTTGCACACACACATATGCTTCCATACAGTAAAGCTGTGCTCAAAGTCCACAGAGAAACTGAAGCCAAGAGATTCAACCAGCATTTAAAAAATAAAATTAAATAATTCAAAATAAAAAATCCTAATAAAAAAATGTTTGCACAAACTCTACAGAATGCTTCCAGGCTTTCAGAGGTGGATAATCCCCAGCCTCCCCACTAGCTGTGCTCAGCAGAGTTCATCTCAGGTCACTTGGGGCTGCACTGGAGGGTGAAACCACCTCTCCCACACTCACCAGTCAATCACCAAGCGAGGGAGAGGGGATTAAACTGACACACTGATGTTCAGTAAACACCAGACGGTGCTTTGACAAAGGCACAACGAAAGTAACACATCAAGTTCACTCCTGCTTCTAGAAATGATGCTGGGCTGGGCTGGTTTTCAGTCCCCCTTGCCCAGACAGGTTCCAAACAAAGTAAATGGCTCTCCCTGCAGATGGGAAAGGTCCCATTGTGTGGACTGACCTCCTGATGGGATCCTGATACTGCACATCACTCCATCCTGTCATTCCCAAACTCAGCCTTCTAAAGCTAGAATTCAGGATTTTATAACATGCTATTTTTCGCTCTACTATTGAAGCAATTCTTCAATAGCCAAGTCTTCTCACTCCCTTTCTTTGTGCTTTATTTCTCCCTCAGCAGAGCAGAAATTCCAGTACTTACCTCCTTTATGAAAAGCAGCAGATGATGCATGGTGCCCATTAGGTATTCTATACCTATCAAAAGCAGGGAGATTTTACCTTTGGGTGGAGAGACTGCTAACAGGAGCACAGTATGTTGTGCACAGTTAGACCTTTTATAGCCTGGGCTTAACCATACAGCCAGCAGTGCTGGAAGGAAGAGATCTTGGTGATCAAGTCCCAGAACTTAGTGAAAGCAACACAAATTCCAAAGGATGGGGGGAAGGAAGGATTAAGGCTATAATCCTCAGGAGAATGGCTAACAGATCAAAACAGAAGGGCAGAGCAAACTGTTTCCTAAGACATGTTTTGTTTGTATCCATTAATTTATCACAGAGAAACTGTGACAAATGGTACAGCTTGGACAGCCCAGTGCAATTTATTCTGCATTTTTTGTGATCACCTACTTTAAGTTTCCTTGAAGGTATTTCATAATTAGCCCTGTTTTTTTTCTCTTCAGGATTAAGCTCTGACCAAGTGTTTCAGTCTGCCCGATACTACAGAGACAAAAATCTATCTTAAAACTCAGAGGCTTATCAAAAGACTCTTTTCAAGGTCATCTTTGCACTCCAGCACAAAAACTGCACATAACAAGTCCAATTAGGCATTTATAAAGTCAAGACTCTCCCAGCACAAACATCTTGGAGAGAGAAGCCCTTCAAAATATCCTCTTCCAAAAAAAATACACTTTCATCACTTCTTACTCCAGCATGACAAGCTATTCCTTAGCTTGAGATTTTTTATAGGGCTCATGGAAAGTAATTGTGTGGCTCCCACTGAAAGTCAGCGTGGGGGAGAAGGGCTCATTCCCTCTAGCAAATTCCCTAGGGAAAAAGTTCTTTCTAGAGAACAGAGGTGGTTAAAGAAACAGGCTCATCATGGCGGTTACTCTTGGTCTTGCCAAACACAGTCCAGACACCTCAGCAACAGGACCGCAGAAATTCGCTGCACCTTTTTGGCCCTTTTCCCACTCTTGTAATCAGGCTCCCTCTCATCTGGTCCTTCCCCTGGCACGCACGGATCAGTGGGCAGCCCCAGAGCAGATCAGGCAGGCTTTCTGTTCACCACAGCTTTTTACACGCTGGAGTCTCTGCTCTGCCTGTGCTCCTCTGCTCTGCAGAACAGGCAGAGCTCAGTTTGAAGCGCTTCGCAGGGCTGAAACCTGGACTACAGCCAGGAAAGCAAATACAGTTCTGCTCAGAAGTATATTCGGGTACCTGCATCACTGTACCTGCAGAGCTTCCCTACACAATCAAACAGAAACCAGTTTTTATCCCAAATATACCTAAAGTAGAATAACCCCTTTAGAACTACTTCATCTAGTGCTATTGGGGAGAAATGTCCAGCCTCTTAAAAAGAACACACTTCTGTTTATGTAAGCATACTAACAGAGAACACTGCCTACGTGGGAAACAAGGAAAGGAGATCTCCTCAGGTAAATACCAATGTGATTAACAACACTGCCTGGCTTCATCTGAGATACGTTTCCCTAAATCTGAGCATCCACTCTGCGAGTATCAAGCTCTAAACTTGTGAAAACCAAGTTCCTTTAAGGAATGTCAGGTTGGTTGGTCGAAGTGAAGAAATTCAAATTGTGAGAGAATTTCTAACAGTAAAAAGGGACAGGTTAAAAAAAAGGAAAAGTCTCTGTGCACTCACAGTCCTTAATGAAGAGAAGAGAAGAGAAGAGAAGAGAAGAGAAGAGAAGAGAAGAGAAGAGAAGAGAAGAGAAGAGAAGAGAAGAGCCTGTCCACTGTAAAGTCAACAAGTACCACGAACTCATCAATAATCCCCCAGCAGATGGGACTGTACATGGTCACAAGTGAGAACTCGACTCTGCCAAACAGCATCTCAAAAGTTCTACCAGAGAAGGGACAGTGAAACATTTCTCACAGCCTCTGAGGACAATGCCAGGCTGATGTGATCAGGAAAAGCGTCTCGCCTGTCTGTCAATGCCAGTGGCTCTCAGCAGGAGGTGGTTTATTATTCTAATAAGATGCTCCAGTAACGAGAGGGTCAGCTATGAATCACTACCATGAGAAGATTTAATTAGGTTTTTACACCGACTAAAGACGTTCTCTGCACATGGACAAAATTGTAAAAATGGAGATAAATGATCAGTGTATTTTAAGGCAAGGTTATTTCTGTCTTTTTTTTTTTGTTTTAAGCAAAGAATGGGACTCAGCTATACTAACACCTACAGCTGCAATCTCTCTGGATTAGCAGACAAAACTTTCATTAAACGTAACTTTATATCAAAGATTTTGCTAAATGCAACCAGGGGAAAGTCAAAAAAAAAACCAACCACGAAGACCAGAGCTATTACAGCTATTTCCATCATTAGCAAACCATTATCACAAATTCATGCTGCCCAAATTCATCCAGGTTGACCTAGTAACATGGCAGCAAATTACCTGATTAATTAGCTAACGTGGAGCTACCGAGAGTCAACCAGCTGAAGCTGCTGCCCTACAGCAACAGATTAAATATTACCAACTGGTGTCTATCACCTCACAAGATTGTCCTGCAGTTACATTTCCAAACATCAGTGAATTTGCAGCTGTTTCAAGGGAGCTCTCCACTGATGCTCACTTTGCATTCACTACTCACTGCACTGACACACGTTTCTGTATTTGACTTCTGTTGACTCATTGACTCGTTCTCCACTTTTTGCCTAATCGCAGGCATGAGGTTTTCTGTAGCTTCAAAACACAAAATACACTTGCACTGATCTAATGTCAGACATGTTAATAGCACTTCACAGGTATTTAAAAAATAAGAGGCAAAAATGTTAGCCTTTGTATTCTGTACCCATGTGGCAGAAGACACAAGGAGACCAACACTGCACAACATCTCTGCAAATGTCAACTGCAACAAGTCAGCTATTTGGACAGACCTTATGCAAGGGAGAAAAAAACTCCCTTTGGAAATATTCTGAAACAACCAACCAGAGCAAGTTAGGAGGTAAGGAAATACTTGAAACAACCTGAAAACTAAGGACCATCCAACAACCAGGTTCTCTGTGTAGCTTGTTTACACCAGCATTATAAGATGTGAGGAAAAACCCTTCAGCAGAAGGAATTGGAAATGGCTTTGGTATCAGAATTTCTATCCTTCTTGATGACTTAATAAAAACCAGAGGGAAGACAGCAATCGTGGAACAACAAAAAGAAATTAGTAGCAACAGATAATATTTTAGCTGTACTAGCAAAAATTATAATTGATTTTCTGTCTGTGGTGTTAAAGTTGCTATCTTTGCCCTGAAAATAAATTTTCATTTTAAAATCATAATCACACGTTGAAACAGTTCTACCTGGCATTTTCTGTCAACAAGCTCCTTTTACAAGTGGCATCCAAGAGCCACCATTGCTCTGTCATGTCAAGAAATCTGTTTCACTTCCTCAGAAACACCTAAAATTAGACAGCATTAGATTTGCTTATCATCTATTATGCTGGGAAATCACATTATCGAAGTAACCTTTTGTCTAAATGAAGAGCAACTTTCAAAGCAGAAAGGATCATCAACATATAAACTGCCTTTAAGCCAAATTTTAGATTACAAAAAAAGAAATCATACAAACAATATTTTAAATCCCAAGCACCCCTCCTTGTAGCACTTTTTAGTTAACTCATCTGCTTCTCGATGTGGTTTTTTTAACAGGCTCCTATAATCTACTGATGCAGTTTCTCCAGAAACATCTTCATCCCTCCATCAGCCACCCCATTCCCCCCAACACTCCTTAGAACAGGGTGATTTTCAAGACGTGGGTTGCCAGCAGAGCTGTTTAAACAAGAACAGCACCAACTGGACCTCCAGAAGCAGGCCAACTGCTTTGGTGATAGCCACAAGTGTAGTCTTCCATCCCTCGGGGTTCTCAGCAGCCGTCTAGGCAGCGGCACAGCTGATGTGATCTAGGTGTGACAAGGGACCATCTCTGAGTGGGTGTCTGGACTGGAGGGCTTTCAGAGGTCCCTTCCAACTCAATCTCCAAGGAGAACTCAAAGAGGATTCAGAGTTGAGAGTCTGGAGCATCCACTGCCACAACGCTTTCCCATTAATGTCACAGAACCACAGAATGTTCAGGGTTGGAAGGGACCTCGGGAGATCATGGAGTCCAACCCCCCTGGCAGAGCAGGATCACCTAGAGCAGGCCACATGGGAACAGATCCAGGTGGATTTTGAAAGTCTCCAGAGAGGGAGACTCCACAAGCTCCCCGAGCAGCCTGTTCCAGGCTCTGTCACCCTGTTGACTTGACCAGAAACTGCAGAAAGCTGGAGCAGGCAGAGGGGCAGCAGAGGCAGTACCTGAAGAATACACACCTGGGAGAACAGCTGGAGGAGTTACAACTACAGAGTCTACTCAGTGTGCTCGGGGGACAGAGCACACTTCAGAACTGAAATGCCAAACCAATCATTATCAAGCAGGAATTATTTCCCAAACTTTCAAATTTATGGGTTACTTGTTAATAACCCAGCTTTTAAATTTTAAATGGAACAATAAAAACCCCCAAACGTTTAAAAGCAATAGATGTTTGAATGTAGGTATTACAAATAATAAAGGTAAAGTACTGTTAGATATGACTACAATTCTTCAAACTCCAACTCTGCCATACAGCTGAATACCCCCAAATTTAGATCCAAGTTTGATTTGTTATTCAGTCCTTCACAAAAGGCTCTTTTATAAGAACCTGTCTACAAGGCACACACAAATTTGTCATGAGCAAAACGCATCATCCTTGCTGAGCAACTGTCAAAATGCAAAAGCTAAAATGAAAAAAAGGTTCTGCATGTAAAATAGGCAAGTAGAAAAGCCTGGGTTTTGGCTTGAGGGGAATCTCAGGGGTTTTTATAGTGCTATTTTGGACATAGATATTAAACTCTGCCTTAAAATACATCAAACCAGTAGGGTACTTTCTGCCACTTCTAGAGCACATTTACTTGTAACACCAAACACTGAATGCAACAATCAGCAAAAGAGCTCAGCAATTTAGAGATTCAAGCAGTCTAGGGAGCTTGACACAGACTGACAGGCTCCAGCCAAGCTTGCTGTGTAATTATTTCGTGTGTCTGCACTTTGTCTTCCATCACTGAAATGAACACCTAAAGGCAAGAACACAAAGGATACAGGATAATACATCACCCCTCATTTATCAGAATGAACACTGACAGGGGATAGTTAGAGCTTCCCGTCAGGTCATTCATTCTTCACAACGTGTCACTCCTGGACTTTGAATTTGTAAAAAATTAACCAGTCTTCAACAACAGACAATTAAAAAAAAAATAAAATAAAATCCAGGCTCTTCCCCTGGATGAAAGCACCTGCCTGACAGTTAATGCCTTCTCCTAGCCCAGCTTTGTACAAATATTACTCGAGTTGCCCCCAGCACTCCTGCACTGTTCCCAGATGACATGATTCACACAGCTCACCTGGGGAAACTGAGGCACAGAGCAACTCGACAAATCAGTGAATTGCTCTGCAATAACTTACTCAGGAATCTGTATTTCAAGTGCTTTCAAACATACACAGTACAGAAGGAAAAGGCTGAATGCTATTCCACAATATTTGGAAGGGAAGAAAACAAAGAATTCTAGGCAACAATGGAGCACAATGACAGGACATAATCTTCTGTTCATTCCTTTCAGGGTGTCCAGGTAAACTCAGCAAAAGTGAGCTAAGTGATTAACTAATTTATCATGATCTCCGTGCCAAACTCTTTACTTTCTTTCCCAAAACAGAACTTGTAAGAACAAATTTAATTTCGAAAATTAATTGGAAAAAACTGCTGCAAGAAGCTGCTTTTGGTTGCTAAAGTTAGAGGACTTAGTACAGGATTCCCCTGGCCATGACTCACAGACAATAAAGGGACTGCATGCAGAAAAAAAACTCAAAGTCTGCCAATGTTCACAAGGTCTTGCCTTACTCCCTATTACCCCTGCAAAGCTAAGAATCAGGAAAAATGAAGAGTGAGGCAAGTGTATCCATGTCCACTGAGCAACGTGCATTCCACTATTAATCCACTCAAAATGACATACACGTGCTACTCAGTCACAGTGCTGAAATTCATCTTTAATTAATCTTCATTAGGTAAAACCTATACAGCAAAGAGGAAGTGTCTTGCAAAATTAAACCACCGGGGAAAAAATTTACAGTATACTGTAAATTACACCCCAATAAAGGGATGAAAACTAAGTTCCTTTGCCAAGCAAAACTTCTAATGGCTGCATTTTGTTTATTTTTAACAGTGGTGTTTGGGAAATGGGACTAGCAATAGGACTGCATCAAATTACTGTGACTTATTCCAAATTATTTGCAATTTTCATTAAAAACTACGATTCTATGATTTAATGAAGATTATGTTTAGAAGAAAACTCTGAAGTCATCAGCTGGAATTTGCTACCCAAGCTTTTTTCATTTAACCCATCCGTAGGGTTTCTGGTAAACACATGAATACCCAGAGAATGCCCTGAAGTGAAATTAAAAAGTAATAATGGTTATTTTTAACATCAAGTAAAGAAAGCAGAGCAAAGCAGTTCTCCTGCTCCGTGTCCTTCCCAGTTAGAAAGGACATTTAGCTGTCCTGCTGGAACTCCAAGGCCCAGCTGGCTGGTGGGTGCTGCTGAAGGCAGCGCTGCAGCACGGCCAGCCCACCACCCGCTGTGGGCCTCCAGGAAGGGAAGAGCCCCTTCAGGCTCCAGGGAAACCCTCACCTCCAGTTCATTACTTGGGAAAACGTCCCCTATTTGTAGAGTTACTGTCAAAATTACTGGGGACTTCAGTTGCCTTTATTTTCAGGTACGACTCCTATTTTAAAGTCTTTTTACTGTGATAGGCTTGGAGCTTCCTTCTCCTTAACAGTTTGGGTTGCACATTTGAAGGTACTTTTATTCCCCTCACAGTGTAGCTCTAGTTTCCCTTTCAAATAGCTAAAGGTGACTTGGAATCATGTAGAGGTATGGAAATAAAATCATTACTAAATACATTCTCAACGACTTCACACTGCATCCCATTAGACAGTATGACTGTGCACCAACACTGCTCTTGCTAAGCCACCAAAACAGAAAAACCTTCTCCCTCCACCTTAGCGTGGCTCTGCTCTTCCTGCTCGTCAGCTCTGACGAGGGAATACACATCCAGTGCAGAGGGAAACGCTGGAGTGTGCTTCTGGATTTGGCAAGTGGCAGTTTTAATTTACCCCTTCCAGATTGATTGCCTGCTGCAGTAAAGCAGCCTCTAATCCATCTCTCCAAACAGTAAAGCTAAAAATAATAATAAAAAACCCAACCCAAAAAAAGTGGGGGGTTAAAGCAATCATATGATAAAATCACAGCTTTAGCAAAAGCTTTGATATCATTATTAAGTTCACACAGATTTCCTCTCTTATCTAGCTTGTTCTTCACTGTCTAATTAGTCCAACCACTGATAGTTTGTGTTCCTCTTTTTTTTATTGGATACAGAAACAAGCAGTTCAACTAGTATTTGCAGTCTTTTAATTACACATTAAAATCTTCATCCTTAACTTTCTTTTTTTAACTGGAAGTACAGGGATTCCCTACGGTGCAATATTAGTGTTCTGCTCTAAATGCAGCAAGGGCAGCTTCTAATGGTTGGGACTGTGGAACAGCTTTTAATTAATTGCCACCTTTTAATGGCACGGTTCTCACACAAACATTACCTTTAAGGCAAACATACATCAAAGAGTCAGAAATGTGCTCTTTTCCACCAGAGCTGCCATCCCCAGCAACACTAACATTCACTAAGGGCTACAGGCTGCTCTGGATCTGTGCATGTGCCAGAAAATGAACACTGCAGATCAGGGCCAGTACACGGCCCAGAAGTTTCCAAAGAAGGCTTTTTCATTTCCCAGCTACGGAGTGGCCCAGCTAATCTCCAGCAAAGTAGATGGGAATTGTTTCAAATGACTGTGCTCAGTCACAGAGGGCTGCACATCACCCTGGGAACAATCCTATTTGGGGGATTAGTTTGTGGAAGATGACACCAAGGTATCAACAGCCATCAGCCACCTTGGGCGAGCGTCTTTGAGAGAGACATGGTCACGGAGGTGGTCCCTGCAAGGACATCTGAGCTAAGGCCATCAGTCCAGAACAGCTCACACCACACTCACAACTGAAGCACTATTCACTGTATAAAAAATAAACATGAAAAGATGGAATCTTGATACTGTGCACTCTCTTTCCACAGTGTATGCTGGAATGTTGGTTAAAAGGCGAATAAATAAAACTGATTTTTGCTCCGTGTAAAAAATCCACTGTGAAGCTTTACAACAACTAATGCACATTTCAGTAATTTACTTGGGGTAAAGCAGCATCCAAGATCCTTGTCTCTTGTACTTGTACGGATAGAAATTATTATCCTGTTAATGAATATCATAAGGAACATTGGGCTTTAGTCAAAATCCATCCTTTGGACAATCTGTGTTGATCGATGCCTGCTGGTTTTTTGTAATTACTTTGTAAGAAAAAAATGCAGCTGTATAAGTACTTAATGGAATGAAATTCAGCATGTAACTACAGCCAAAAAACCCCACTGATCTGGCGTAACAAAACAAAGAGGATTATTACAGAAACCCCTGCTGTCAGATATATCAACATATTACAAGATTAGATCAAGATTAAAATTTTTTAACAGAATTGTCTTTCTAAAGATGCAGAGAACAGCAGAGGTGTTGACTCAGTACCGAGTTACAAAGCATCACCAGACTCAAGAGTGGCAGCTGGTACAAAACAAAACAAAAACCTTCCACACAACGTCTCTGCTGTACCCAAACAGTCACGATGGGGACTCGACTGAGATGGCCACGAGAATTTTGGTTTCCACAGAAGTCATTTTCTGACCCACTCACTGACTGCTGCAGGAGGGCACAGAGCACCATGCAGGGAAGTGCCTCCTCACCCCACATGTTCTGGGAGCAAATCTGCTAAAAACCAAAACGGTTGCTAATGGGACTGCCCCCTCTTATCAGTGTAAGGGTCTAGCTTGGATCCTACTCCCCTCCCCAAGTCAAGTAGCTCTATCTGGGGCTCTGATATTTCTACTGATCAGAAATAAATTTAAATGAAAATTCCAGCTATATTAACACTGCAGGAGGGGTCCCCCTGTTGCTGGAGAGCTGGTTTAATATTGTTGGAGTGATCAGATTTAACGTGCCAGAGAGAACTGGATTTCTGTTGCATCACAATACACCATACAAAACTTCAGCAGTCAGAGATGCAGAAGTGGGCCTCAGGTCCCAGCAAGGATTTGTTGTAGGACTGAGTGGAGATTTTCATCATCTACAAACTTTAAAAGCAGATCACATTTTTTCCTCAGATTTCAGATTCTCATTAAATTAAATCTGTGTTGGTCCACTATTCAAACAGTCCCTAACTAATGAAACCACACACATCCTTACTACAGCACAGAAATGAACTATCAACTGACCTCGAGAGCCCCACTGACTGAACAGGGAAAGAAAGAAGGGGAAAAAAGCCCAAAAAAAGTCATCCGTGCCTTAAGTATCTAAAGAGGTTACAAAACACATGCATGGTCCAAAGCTAACGTGATAGACAATGGCATCAAAACCAGAGAAATAAAACAAAGGAACCCCTTATTTGAAAATTTGCCTCTTGCACTGAAATGAGAAGTCCAACTGGATTACCCCTGTCTCTCTTTTTTGGAGCAGAGCTTGGTAAAGTGTCCCTGGCTAAAAAGAGCAAAGTGAACAATCAGTGCTATATCCCCAGTAAGTTATTGGATTTGATCTCCTTGGAGTTGTCTAATAAAGCCCCTCATGAATCAAAACAGTACTTTGGGGTTTTTTCTTTCCAGTTAAATTATATTGAGTGCTAAGCAGTAAATACCACATACCTACAGGAGACAGACTGCTATTACATTTAGTAGCAGGCTGCTTTTTCCCCTCCAGGATTTAAATAAAACACACAAACAGAACCAGGATAAAGCAAGGACAGGCCCATCAGGGCTCTGTACCTGAGAACAGTTGGCCTCTGAGCTCTACCAACTGCCTGTTGCTGATGGTGATATGGCCATTGGGACAAAACCAACCAACCACCATCTCTCTTTAAATGCTCAGAATCACCTCTCATCCAAATGACAAGGACTGGTTAACTCTCCTGTGTTGCATCTGAAACCAGAAAGAACAAGGTGACAGCCAGAGGCACAGCTCTTCTCTTGATAAAACTCAGTTTAAGAAATAGTCATGATGTGGTATCACCTAAGGAATTTTCCCTCAATCTCTAAGACAGTCTGGCTTCAATCTCAGCAGATGCTTCCCCAGCTTTGGGATCCATGTATCCTGGCTACTGAACCTGACAGGAACTAGAGCAGCTCCAAGCCCATCTATTAAATATTGCCATTGAGTTTAAGGAGAACTTAAATCAGATTTTCTAATATTGTGATGGCAACATACTTTGTAGTAATCCAGACAACCACGTTTCTTAGTTTTCAGTGGTAGGGAAACATTGTTGAGAAGAAATGGAAGAAGTTAGGATTGTGTAATTGCAATGCTTTCCTCCCATGCCCTGGATACAACTTCAAGACTTCCTGTATTTAAGGAAATTACAAGTACCCCAGGGTCTCACTAAAACTGAACCAAAAGGTGTACTCTTCCTCTGACAGGAGCCAGCCTCATTTCTGTAAAACAACTCATCTGAAAGCAACTGTTGTCATCTCTGCTTGGGAGGCAGAAGGGAAACCTGAAGGAAAACCCAAAACAAACGTGGCTGTATCTTAAAATAACTTGAAACTATCCTATTTTCAATAGCTGCTGAAATTCATTAGGATCTGGATTTCTCAGCACTTATCTTCCTGTAACAAAGCTGTCAAAATAGTGGTTTACTGTTTGCATGTTATTCTCTATTCTATTCCACACGGCTTGAAAAATTCACTGGAGGACACTGCTATTCCCTGTAGCAGTGTTGCAGGCAGCAGTCTGAACAGGTTCAGACTATTCTGGATTTTCCTGTAAAAAAAATAAATACTACATATCTGCTATTTGTTACCTCTTTGAAAAATTCTAGAGGAATGTAAACCATCCAGAGCCATTGTTACATCAACCCCCTCCACCAGCACTGTAGCTAGAAAAGGCTGGAACTACCTCCCCAAAATGCACAGTGTGGATTTTATAATTGACATAGATTTTCCTCTTGGGAAGGGGCAAACCCTCATGAAAGGACCTGTTTGATGAGCACAACCCTTTTTACCAGAGGTCACAGAGAGCTGCTACTCTATGTAGCCAGGTTAGCTCTGATAGTTAGAATATCAATATTTGAGGGGCAAACGTTGGTATTTTGGACCTTCTGTGTAAAATTCTGGAGCTTGTTAAAAAGCAAGACAAAGATGTGTTAACAAAGATTGATCACATACGTGATAAAAAGAAATAGAGCAAAGAACCAACTGGCTGAGATTCTTGAAAGGAAAGTAAGAGTTATTTACCAAGCTGCTGAAATACAAGATAAAAAGTTTTAAGGGTGATTTCCATTTAGTTGACCCAGGTGAAGAGACTTGAGCATCAAAAGATCCTGTGAGGCATGCACATAAACTCTGAACACACTGAAATCAATACACCAGTTAGGGATAAATGCAATCCCACTGCACAGCAATACCCTGCACCTTACACTAAACCAGCTCCACAAACCATCTGCAGAACAGCTGCTCCTCGATGTACCCAAACCAAAAAGAAAACAGTACCATGATGTGCTCCAAACTGTGCTCAAGATACCAAACACTAAAATTAACATTCCATCTACTTGGGACCTGGCTGCAAAGTAATTAAACCTATTCATGTAAATATTATTGTCTTACAATAAAAGAACTAATTTTTAATCTTTTTCTGCTTCGTATTAAAAAAAAGGATTAATTTGTGGAGCAAAAGGGTCCCCTATTCCAGTAACATGTTCCTTCACGGCTCCTGTTACACTGTCTTGCTGAAGTCAAGCTAAAGGAACACAGTGAGAAACTTAAACATGAACAGGGATATTAAATGAGCTCCCAGTATTGCAAGTTATTGGAAACTGATCTCTGCCTTATTAATACAATTCCCCATCATGTACAAAAAGAGATCTCCACGTTCCAAAATGCAAACAGAGTTTTAATTTTTAATTATATTCTCAACCTCAACTCTTCTGGAGAGAAGTATAGATGTGGGCCTGAGGATTATTGCTTTATTACATTATCATCTCTGTGGCATTTAATGAATATTGATATTTAATGCAGCTTTGCCAGGAGGGGGAAAAGAAGAATTTTAGAACTGCACAAAGAACTTCTGGTAACTTTTCTCAGAATGAAAAACCCAGCCACGCACCTCGCTCTGCTACTCCCAAATACTTCTAAGATGCACAAATGTTACGAGCCCAGCTGGTACTGCTGGGTGGGACTCTTGTAGTAACAACACTCGTCCGTTAAATAGCCACATACACCACAGCCTGGCTAGCACCTGTCACACTCATCTGCTGTATCAGGTTTTTGGTGTCAAATGAATCCCTGGCTGGGATTTCAGACCTCTGTAACACAGGGAGGTCAGAGCTGGGAAGCATCATTCAAACATAAAAAATACAAACCCCACAAATATTTACTGGCTTAAGCATGCTTTGTCATTGTCTTCAGAATCATCTGCTCCTTCTTCCATAAGGAAAATCCCTGAACCTTGGAAGCAATTAGATACTGTTTATAAAACAAAATGCTGGAAAACACCCATTCCTCCCAAAACTCTTGGCAAAAGGCTCCTCAGGATTTTTCTTAATGTAAAAATGGTGATCTACACGAGTTCCAAATAATTTATTCTGGCACATCTGATGACTGAGTTTATAGCTCATATATATATATACACACACACACACACCTACCTTCCAGTTAGCTATTAAAAATAGCAATTTTTTTTTTTATACTACATCACTATTTAAAATTAAATTCCTTCCTCTAGATTCAACTTCTGTGTCCTGAAGAAAGCTCTTGAACAAATACAACAGTACCTTCCAGCACTATTAAATGACAGAATCATGTGGACTGATAGAGCATCAATACTACAAAAGACCAACACTTTGCCCATGCTGGTCTTGAATCAAGATACAGTAAACTCAGAGTTTCAGAGACCTCCTCCTCCCCCACAACAAGTGACAGAATCAACCTGGCCCTCCTGAGTCTCTGCCCAGCACTCTATCTTCAAGTCCTTATTATCTCCTAAAAGAAATATTATCCTCACAGCTTTTTGTTGCTCATTTATCTAGAACAATTTCATCGGCAGCACTGCCTTTTTTTTTTTTTTAATAAAGGAAAAGTAATTTTGCTGGCCCACTCCTAGCAACAGAGTACAAATTCTCAGAGATTTTTACTCAATCTATTACAGCATCGTCACTGTCAGGTTAGGGCATACATCAGAGCACAGGAGATTTACAAGACAAGTTGAGAGCCCTAAAACAAGAAATTGGACTCTCTTTTGCTCAAGCCTTCCTGTCCATTGAGCCTCAAGTTGTCAAACAAGACCCAGACTTCCACTTGTTTATAGCGTGCTTATTTCCCCCAAACCCACAGATATCACAACAAATGACCCTAAAAGGAACCATAAAGGGCAAGAGCCTCAGTACCTTTCATGGTGAGCAAGTTCTTGTTCTGGCAGTTTCTTTCCAGACAGAGAAGACAGATGATTAATCTGGGAGCACTCAGAAAGCCCCATGCAACAGAGCTATCCAAGTCACAAGGTTTTCAGCTGAGACCCCTAAAAATTCCCATTAAAACCAAGTGACCCTCTCGTGTGTGCCAACAAACACAACTGCAAGAACAGTGCTGACATTCTGGGCATCTTCTTTTCTTCCTCCTCATGTTGCAGTGACTCACTGCTGCCATATTCCAGCCAGCCAGGACACATCAGAGTCCGCTGGGCTCTCGGCAGCGTGGGCCACTGGCAGGGACCACTCTGTGTTTTCACTGCTCTCAGCCACCCCAAACTCTTTGGGATGCAGAGTTCTGCTCCTGCAGGGTCATGGAGACAACTCTGTAACTGGGAGTTTGCTTTTGAGATGTGGTGTCATCCAAATAACACGAGATTAGTTAACTGTGTCAATTACTGCATTTCAGGAGGAAAGAATAAACTAAGAGCCATCATTTCTCATCTGGTTTATTTACTTCAGAGCAGCAGCAGACACCCTCTTCAGAAGGTTTTCAGAAGGGTTGCATGTATCTGCTTTCCTAGCCACTGGGAGCGAGCTGACAGCTTTCAGCACTTCAGCAAACACTGCCTTGAGATTCTTGAACAGAAGGAAGGAAGCAGCAGCCAGATGAGAAGCATGTGAGGGAATGCATCTATTAGCAAGTACAGGGAGATGTCTTGTTAATAGAAAACAGAAGGAGGGACAAAGCAGGGGGAGGGAGAAGCCAGCAGTTAGTCATTTTCTCATGCAGATACATTTGGCTAGGAATGAGATGCGTTTCAATCTACTCTGACTTTCTGGGCTTTCAGAACCAGTGAAAAGCCATCCTGAAAAGCAAAACTGAACACCAAAAGGTCTTCTTCAGAACTGTTCAGCACCCTCAGAAGCCCTCAGAAAATGAAAACAGTGAGAAAACAAAAATTTTCCTGGTAGTGGCTGCACAGGACAGAGATCTTCAATTTTTTCAAGTATCATTTTGATTTGAAATTGCTGCTGCTGTTTCAGGTATCTACCAGTGAAAAACTAGAGCCTCCCACTCTCACTGCCAAACCACAGCACATGAGAAGATGGCCTAAGGCTGGCAAGAGATAAAGGAGCAGGCCCACCAAGAACCAGCTTTACCATTAGAGAAACTCCTTCTCCACTCCTTCTGTGAGCGTAAGGTAGGAAGAGGTGGCTGAGCCTGCAGGACAGGCTGAAAAGGTTTTGGGTTAGTTTGGCTTGGTTTTTTTTTATGAAAAAGTCATTTTTCAGAGGAAAGGAGAAGAAAAAGCAGAGCAGGGAGAGAGGCTAAGGGCTCACATGAACAGTGGATTGACAGCACAAGAATCAAGTTTTCTGTCACCCTTGTGAGAAGGGAACCATTTGGATGTGGCTCAGCCTGTGGACTACAACTCAAGTCTCACCACAGCAGGAAAGATCACAGATGGATTAGCAAGAGAATAGCCCAGCTTACACCACTGCCATTAAGAATCTACTGTGCAACAGCAAAGTGACCCCTGCAGTTTCTCCAAGGAACAGGAACATAAACAGATCACTAACACACTCACTAACCCTACCTTGATACTAAACATGTCTTCATTTGAGTTCAAACTGCCCACTATGCAAAACCAACATGAAAATAAACCAGTTTTTAGAAGATTCTTTGTCCAAATCAGCACCTATGTTACCTCCTGAGCAACAGTGCTTCTTCTTGCATTCCACTGCTGGCTGAACAGGATTACTGCAGTGGTTTGGGGTTTTTTTTGCTCCTGTCTGCTGTCCTAAAATGACATTTTGGCACATAGCCAGTTTTAACTCTTGAGAATAGAGCTGCTCTGAAAAACATTTAATATATACTTGGACTCACAGAACGTTGTTACTCAGCCCAAAGACTTGTCACTGAACCTAATTTTAATAGTATACATCAAAGCAAAAATATAAAGACCAAGAAATAGTTACCCCTTTCTTGACTAATCAATAAAGCTTAAAAAGAAATAAAAAAATCCCTGAATGACCATGGGAAAATTAATATGCAGTATGCCCTTTCAAGGAGATAAGCAGTTTTACACCTGGAGGTTTCTTTGCTTTTGCATTTTAGAGAGAAGAGGGGAAAAAAAAATAAATCACAGCATGATTCATCATTATTTGCACCAAACTACAGCAAAATTAAGATATTAAAATCCATTACCCATACTTTTTGGTTTTAATACTTCTCATAAGCCTATTTTCATAAGTCTTTTCATAATCCCACTTGTGCTCTGTGTGGGAGCTATGATATTGAGCTCAACAGGTATTTGATTTGACAATATAACTATTATTCTCTTTTTAAGACACACCAAGATAGCAAATAAGGACAAATATGGGAAGGTCAAAGAGAAGCCAGAGAGGAGGAAACCAGTGACAGATAAAGGGCCAGCTCAGCATAAACCTATTTTCCCTGGGAATAATGCTTGAAGAGGTAATAAGACACTGAAACATAATTCAACTGCTATCTAAAGTTTAGCTACCCCACTAAAATTTCCTTCTTTCTGCAAATTGTAGGTCAATGTACCACTGAAAGAAAAATCATGTGCAGATGGAGGGATGTACAATACTTTAAAATGCATACATTCTACTGTTATATACATTATAACTCTTTAGCTATAGACTTTCCATGCAGAAATAGAAGGCAGCTCTTTCTCTCTCACTGTATATATTTCTAGAACCAGAGAAGACTCAATTAAAGAAGAAACCAAACCCACCAGAATATTTTAGGACCTCTGAATAAAAAATTCTGACAACTGTTATCACAGTACTCGAGTTTGTAAGTCCATTGTAAACTCTGGATAAACCAGATACCCCAACAAAGAAAACTAATTAGGCAGTTTGTTACAATCTATTCCTGTTCTTTCACAGATATATGAGGAACAACATCTGGTTTTCAAACTTGGATTTCTGTGAGAGCTGCCCTTCTAGCCATTCTTCTTCCTCTGATGTGTTGGTAATTCAATTTTTATCAGCTCTGCTAATTATTTTCCTCGTTTCATATAAGGAAAAAAGCTCTAAACTTCCCTTGATTCCTTCATCAACTTAGGCTTGTGGACTTGGGTGACAACCAGGACTTTTAGTATTCCAACTATGAAGTTTTTAGTAATGTGATGTTTATCCATCAGTGACTCTTCTTCTGGGAGAAAAGCAGGCATTTTTCACAAGCCTCAAGGATGCTCAGGACACCGAATAATTGCTTAGCACTTCATTTTCTACATAATAATCATTTTCTTATATGTAACTAAATATTTTAAGCAGTTTATTAATTTATAAGCTTAGTTGTGGACATCCCTGTGTTTTTGGCACCAGCGCACAAACTGCCTGAAGTGTTGATACTCTGTGTCCTCAAACAGTTTCTAAGTGTCCTCAGAATTGCCTGTCACCTGTAAAAGATGTTTCGATAGGATGCAAAATTAGCATATGGTGAACAGATGGACTCTGAGCAGACGTTTGTTGAGAAAAGTACTCACACCAAAGACTTTTTGGCTTAAGCCTTTTAGGACCTTCAGAAAAGTCCTGCCTGAAGCTCCAAGTCATACTAATCAGAGGAACATCACTCCTCAATGACAATCTTGTGTAGCAAAAACTTTTGTGACCTGCTACAAAGAAGAATCATTGCAACTTTTTCTTGTTGTCCCTGTACTTCCAGAAACAGAAGAAACAAAATCTTGCTTCCACAGGGTACCCCACGCAGCCAACAAGAATAATTCATTGCATATGAAACACAAATGCAAGCAGAAAGCTGCTATTATGATTACTGAAAACAGTTTTTAAAGTACAATAATAAAGCTTTTTAAGAAAATCTCCCCCCCTCCCCATATCTTCAGAACATTGCATTACTTACTGAGGAGGTAAGACAAGAGTTGTTGGCTGGGCTTTAGGTCTGCGTTTTGCAGAGACTCCCATCTGGTTGGCTGAACGTTTCAAAGACTGCTGGTTCAAAAGGCCAGATGCCAGCCCGGCGTGGTACTGCAACTGGATAATAAAACACACAGGTATGAAAATAGGCACCACTGCAGTACTCTGTCTAATGTCAGACCTCTACTCTCTGTAGCAACTGACTCAAATTGCAAGCAGTAGGTAACTTCATGTATGTTATGTGTGTTTGTGTATTGCTGGGATGGGAGATGACACCACTGAATGCATATAAAGAGTCTGCTGTGAAATTGGTATTAAAAAGAAACAATGATAGAGAGTTAAAAACTTCCTCTAAAGTTCTAAGGCTCCTGAAACTTAGGATTGCTTTTAAACATTCAGAGTGTTTCTTCTCTCAAGGGATAGAGCATTCTTATTTTGGTAGAAGCTAAGAAGAAAGATGCAGCCTTTTTTCCTATATAAACTGGCTTCTTAGAAATAACTCTCATCTTTTTATCTTAAAAACTTTAAACCAAGAAACATTCACAAAAGTTTCTACCACTGTAAGGAAAAGTCTAGCCTTTAAAATACCTGCTAGCACATTTCCATAGCACTGCAGAAACATTCACATTCAGGAGCTTTCTCCTCTAACCTTTTATCTCACTTGCCAACGAAAGACAAATTTATGAAGGACAGAACATGAATCTGCAGGATTTTGAGCACATTCCCACTGCTCACAGTTCTAAGAGCTACAGGGCTGCGTCTGCCCTGAAACCAGCCCCAAGTGCAACAAGTTACAAGCTCACCCCGAAATACTTTCCATTTACTCCCTTAGCTCCCTGTTTTTGAAGGGTGGGGGGGATTCAGTGTCAGACAAATGCAATTTCCTTCAGCATCCTTTCCAGCACCCACATCACTGGGCTCATTAAGTTGTGTAAAGAATTGTCCTGAAGAAGACAAACTCTTTAACACGTTAACAACTATAACCCCAAGGTCTGTATCTAAAAGAAATAGGTTACAGTTAGGAAAATAAGACAAATGTTCAGAAAATAGTGGTCTTAAGCAAAGCCACTGTGCAGGGTACTGACAGAAAGAGAGGGGAGCTAGGCTCAGTAACGTGATCTACTCAAAGATGCCTATTAAAATGAGTGAGGCTGTCCCGTGAGCCAGGTTGACTCAAATGTTGATGCTCAGAGAGTAAAATAAGCTTTTTAACAGGCTCCTGATCTACTTGGCTGCTTTGCTACATGATCTGGGCCTTGGCACAACACAAAGACACATGGTTCCTACAGAAAGAGAGCCGCCCTCCACCAGGGAAGGGGGGAATTGAATTGGCCCAACAGCTCCACTTTGACCAAGGAATTTTGCTCAGATTTGGGTTTTTTTTCTCTGACAGATTTCTGAAACAAAGAAAAGTAAAATAAAATAAAAAAATCACTGAGAGCAACGGCCAGTCCACGTTTGAAAGGCAAGGTTTCAAAACGTCAGGGGCTTAGTGTTCAATCTTCAGTACCAGAACTTGCAGTGAGTGCAATATGCAGGGAATTAAAGAGAAAGAGCTCTGGCAGAAGACCCCTCTGACTCAGGAACACATTTTTCCTTTTATTTCTTGCATCTCATTAAGAGCAGCCCCCCATTTCAGAGCCATTCCGTGCTGCTGACAGCGCTCGCTTGTTCTCACCGTGCAGAATGAGACCGACAGGCATCTCAAACAAACAGCAGCATCTGGATACTTGCTCAGAGGTGGAGGCAATCACAGGCACTAATCACAGATGAATTTTAAATGCAACCTTTTAAAAACATTTCAGAACCTCCTGGCTATAGCTAATCTGACATTTAGTGGTCAGGCATTAGGAAAAAAAAAAGAAAAAAGGAATTAAAAATAAATATATTCCAAAACCCAGTTCTGTCCTTGAAGGCTGGCTCCCAGTGATTAAGCTATTTTTATTAATTATATGTATTTCTTTATGATCTACCTTTGCTCCTAGGAATGCAGATCCAACTGTCAAAATCTATAAGGGCCATTAAATATTTACCAAACCATCCTTATAGTGGGAGAAAAGGTCAAAGTTAATAAAACTGACAGGCAGCTTCTGTCCAGCTTGATTTATACATTATTAAAGTATCACATACTGGCTTGCACAGAATGCATTCTTTTGGGGGGAGCTGTGGGGGGGTTCAGGTGGCTGTTAACTGAAGAGATTGGGGAACTGTTTCTTAATCATTTGTTCCGAGGAGCAGAAACAAGACTGAAGAGAGTGCCAAAGCAGTACCACTGTGATCAGAGTTACAGCCAGGAGATTCAATGGGCCTGATGGATAATAATAAATGTGCCATTCAGCTCCTTTTTCCTCTTGCAAAACAAACATCTTCATCTGCCATGACAGCAATTCTCAGCTAAAACCATACCAGTCCCCTCAAAAGTTTGGTTTATGAACAAGAGAACACCATTTCCAAACATACTCTCTTTACCTTGGTGAACACACACACAATGTACTGTCAGAGGATATTAGGGGTGCTAAAAAGCTCCCACAGGGAAGCTCATGGGGGACAAACCCTTTGAGGGTTCATAAACACACAGAAACAACACTTAGCTCAAGAAGTCCCCGAGCTAGAGACTGCTGATGGCTGGGAGAACATGGGATAGAGGCATCTGCTTGCAGCTACTGCTGGAGAAGAGCTGTGGGGCAACAGGAGCCTTTAGTTTGAGCTGGCAGAGCTGGTGTGTGTGGGGGTGTTTATGAAAGGGTGATTTGTTCAGGTCTGAGACACCCCATGACCCAACACAGCCAAACACTGGGCACTTCTGGATGGTCACAACTGCTTCTTGCAAGTGTATTCCCAACGACCCCCCATCTCCTTTTGACAACCGTGCTCCTCTAAACCAGCAGAGCGGGAAATAGCAACAGCTGTAGGCAGAAGGGATGAGAAATATCCTTGAACAGGAGTATCAGTGAAGCAGAGGTAGTTTCACAAATCATGTCTTTATCAGCTGCCACGGAATTCCCCATCGTTCAGAGGCTTTATTACAGCAAACATCCATGTGAAATCTTTCAGCTTTGGGGAATTCCAACTGGTTTATGTGATGCTAAGCTCTTTCCTTCCTAATGAAATATTCCCCTGTAAAAATTCAACAAGATTGATCTTTTTTTTCCCTAATACACGTAGATAAAACATAAAATCTATTTCAAAAAACCTAAGAAATAGAAAACAACAACAACAAAAAATCAATTTATAACACTTAGCTGCTAGAATATAGCCCAGTGCCAGCTTGCACGGTTTCATGACGAGTCTCAGGATAGCTGATATTTCTCTTGAAACTGTGGTTCCAAGAAGATGTGTGAATTTCACATTTTCAAATCAAAAGAGACTCTGCTTCTCAAGGATATAGGAAAAGGACCAAAAATAACCCTTCAATACTTAAAAAGCCTTTACCTGAAGGTAAATAAAAATGGAACTTGGGTTATTTAAAAAATTCATTATTTTTCTATGTTAATGGCAGCACAGTCTATATTTTTTCTAGGGGAAAATGTTATCAGTAATATTTTACAGGTGCCATAATTCACATTTTTACAGTGTTCCTGAGTATATGAAAACCATACTCATATATTAACATCTCTCACTCTTCCCCACAAAGCGAGCCATCGTTCGGGGGTAGTGCTTTGGAGTCACATTTCCCACGGTTGGAATTGTTAAGGAAGAGGATTGCTTTGCTCATCTAAGACGTCTGACTTTGGCACCAACTATTTAAACAGGGAAGGTGTATCAGAAATACAGACTGGAATTAGTTGCAGAGTGTTAATAGCTTTTTAAAAGTTAATCCTGTAATATATTTTCATTATTTTACTCCAGTGTCTCTCTTCTTACCAGAAAAAGAAGACAATGCACCACCTCAAATGATCAAAGCAACCACACGATGACTTTAGAGTGTGTTACAAAGCTACAAACATGTACACAGAGCTCATTTAAAACTTTTAAAATTAAAGCTTCATCATTAGAATCATGCTGGGTCTGAAGGTCTTTAGTTTACATAATTCATGGGCTGGAAATTTTGCATGTGCTGACTGCTGACCAAACAAGTCATTACACTCCACTTACTGACAAGGCCATTTAACATTGCAAAAATCGGTTGAGTAGGAAGAAGGTAAGAACTGGGAGGGGGGAGAACCCAACAATCACTCGGAGCATTTACAATTGATCATGTCAACTCACAGCTGCACATTACATTTATGTATTACCATTACTTCAAGCTTTACAGAAAACCTACTGGTGCTTTAAAAAATGAAATCAGAGGAACCGACTTCTCTTTGTAACCCCATTACCCTGGTGGGATATGTTTTCCATGCTTATGTAAATACTTACTGACCACAGACATAAACAGAAGAGCATTTTCTCAGATAGAGGTAACAGAAAAAAAGACAACTGTATTTCCATTCCTCCAAGCAAGGGAGTTTTACAGAAGTGGCTGACACCTAATTGTCCACCGTGGAACTTACAGCGTTCGCTGGAACACTGCTGCCAGAATGTGCCTCTGCCTCCTTTTAAGATGCACAGGACTTTGCCCTTCATCATGAAGCTATTTCTCCCTTGCAGCTAACAAGGGATTTGTCCATTATGATAAAATTCCAGTCGTTCTTTTGAAAAGAGCAATGAGCAAGCAAGCAGGACACTCCCACGGTTTCATCTCTGCAGACTAAAGCAGGCGAGAGAGAAATTACACTACCTTAATTGCTATTTTTAAGCTTTTCTCACATAATGAGGCCAGTTTGGAAATTCTCTTTTTCTCCAAACAATGTTTGATCATTTTAAGATAGCTGAATTCTCGACTTGGACAAAACAGCATCAATAAACCAAAAGAGCAGTCTCCAGTTTCTCTACTCCTTGGTTTTCCTCTTGCAGAACTAGGTTGCAGGCTTTTCAATTAATAGGAAATTTAGACATTGTGCCTTTTCCTCTAGTTTACAATTTAATTAGGACACTGTTCTATTTTTTTTAAAAGCATTTATGCCCCCCAAACACTTTCCAGTTTACAGGAATATTTAACCTACAAATTTCCCCCCGTGATGGGAACAAAGGCTCCGCTCGCTCCGCTCTTTTTTAAGCTCCCTGTACAGAAGTTACCACAACTGTTCCCCAGCACCCTGATCCCACTAAGCTGGGAAACTAATGAGCTAACACCTCTCACACACCACGGCTCTCGTTTGCCTTGTGGCCAGAAGCTCCCTGCCATCCCCTCACCCTGGACAACAACCCAAGAGATCAGGAACATTCTGAGGACAGGTGCCTGGCACATGTCCCTGCCCAGGCCATCTTGCTTTTCCCTTCGGGGTCTCCTCGTCCCTCCCAAGGCTAGGGAGTCAAACTTAGACATTTATGCATATTTCTCTCTCTATAAAAAGACAGACTAGTAGGCATGTGTATCAATGCATTCCTGTTTCTTTTAACATCTTGTCCTCACTACGTTTTTATTCCATTGTCTTTGAATTCCTGGGTTTGCTGAGAGTGCTGTTTTAATTAGCATCAGGTTTCAGCCTTAAAGTGCATTCGTTCCTCACTTTTGTTTCAAAAGCACTGAAGTTCTGCTGATGAATGACTGCAACAACGTTCCCTTGCAACTCTTTGGCTTTTCACCATGCAGAGATAGCAGATTTGGGGGCACTTTCTTCAAGGAACTGGTCAAAACTTCAGCATCTGCGTCCTTGCTGCCAATAAAACTACCCACACCGTTCAAAGGCTCTGCAAAAGCCACTGATCCTCCTCCAGGTTTTATTCTGGAATCCATTTAATAGTATCACTGGTGACATATCTTTCTTTTTAGTTAACACCATCAAGGGACAGGACAGGGCCAACGGGATGGGAGGTTTAAAGTGTTCTGGTATTTGAAATGGATAGAGGCAGAGCCATCATACTCTGAGGCTACAGGCTACTTTATTTACTTCTTGAGAAGACTACTTTGTTTATAAATACCTCTAGGTGCTCTGATGGGCTTAAACATTTGTCTTTCCAGAAAGATAACCACATGAGCTGGCATCTCCTTGGATGAGCAACTACAACCCAGGATTGTAACAGAGTCAGAAAACACAAAGTAGAATTATTACGTTGCGTTCTGCACCAAAATGACAAAATAAAACCACGTGCAGCAACAACCAGTAGTATTTTCAAGTAGCCCTGAGTTCAAGGGTAGTTAAGTAGTTTGTACAGAAATTGTCCACTAATACATAATTGGTCTTAGTGTAGCCCTGTGTGATATATTCACACTTGTGCTCACTTAATGGATTTCACTGATGCCTAAAGACCCGAGAAGTGCACTTGATCAATATTTGAAAACAAATCCAAATTCCTTTTTGAGGAAAGTATTATCTTTGCCCAAGACAAATAATCTGTCCTATGCAGGGAAAAAGTCATCATTAAAACTCAAGACTGAATAAGGACACAATTTGCTTCTTCACTCAGTGCTGCTGTGCCTCCTTAAACAGCCACCAGAACTTTGAGCTGAAGATGTTGCTCTCACAATACAATTATTGTTTTCCAAAGCCTTAGACTAAATCTTTGGTGGCAGGGGCTCAGGTGGCAGCTCTGTCAGTATAAAGAATGGCCTGCTGCCTCCTGACAAGGGATGCTCAGGTGCTTAAGAGAAGAAATGGGAAGATACTTCAGAAGTGAGTGGTAGAATAAAGGGCTGCAATCAGCTACAGAAACACTCTTCAGATCGTCCAGCAGCACGTCGGGATTTGCAGCACTGTGGTTGGGCTTCAGCACTATAGCAAACCAACTGCTTTTCAGACAAAGAAACGAATACTCCTCCTCAACAAGGTATCTACAAGGTGCAGCTTCTGTAAAGCCAACTACTCCAGCTGCACCATCTGACAGAGAGGAGAAAGGTGGCGAAAGAGGAGATGAAAGGGAAATCTGTTAGTGGATAAGGAACGCAGCAGCAATGACCCTCACTGGTACTTGTGCTGCTAATCTGGCTTTTTACCCTAACTCATTACATTTAATTAACTTCTCTTAAATGACTTCCTCAGCTTTGGCTGCTCTCACAATAACTGAAAGGCACAATCTATTTCAGCCAGCAAACACCCATCCTGAGAGTCAGACCACAGCTTTAGCTCTGGGTCCTTAGGCCAGCACGTGGAAAGCTGGCTTTCCCCAGCCTCTCCTGACCTGCCTGAATGGGAGGGTGCACCCAACGATGGGAATTCCAGCACACAGTTCACCCTGACCCAGGTATGCCATAGGCAATGCCAAGCTACACCAGACCTCCCCTCTCTACAGGTGGCCAGCAGAAGGAGTTGCACGAACGTGGTTTGAACTGAGCTGAACTTGCCAAATCAGGAGAGAATTCTTCCTTAAGTGGTTACTTTTGCCAATATCCTCTTTCTTCACATCTAGCAGGCATCCTGAAGCAATGCTGCTGGGAATGCTTATTTGCAGCCCGCTACCAAGGACAACCAAATAAAGCTTGAAGCTTGAAGCAAGACAGTTCGATCTGGAACAGAATGTATGTGGCCTATTTCCCTGTATGAACATTCCTACTATAGCTTTGGAATATTCATGATTGGATTAACTTCTTCTCCTTCCAAGACAGCATAAAGTGATCCATTGGAAGTATTCATACACAAATAATGACAACTGATAGAGGTCACTGTTAGAAGTGGTTAGAGAAAGTGCTTTAAACTCTCACCCTCCTTACTAAAGCAGATTTTTGCACAGACAAACCCTAGAATTACCATAGGTGGCTGCAACTTAAGAGATCAGCTGCATACTGGAGGATGAACATCAAAAAGAAACACATCATTTTCCCTGTTTAAAACACAATTTACTCACCACTGAATGGACATCTCTAGATGTTCATTTTTTCTTGGAAAAAACCATAACTGCTGTACTTGCAAGTGGAATGCTGAAATGCAGTGGTCAACAAAACCTGAAACTCCACCCCCCCGCCCATCCCCAAGGTAATTAAAGAGTTTTTCTGCCCTTACTCAAGTCTTCTGTGTTCAAAAATTAATGATGTACATCTGAATCCTGTCTTCAACCTCACATTGACTTCTGTGAGCCAGAGCAATCCTGCAGATGACTAGCAGCAGTGTGAGCTCTTCCTTTTCTCACAAGTTTCACTCAAAATCTTCTCCAGCTACAACAGTATTATTCATTAACTGTGAACTAAAACTTAACAACTTTTATTTTCAACCCTTCAGAATAGCCATTTATGCCTTACAAAATGGAATTTTATCTGAAACAGAACACCAGACTTGAGAAAAATTAGTACTCTGCCTTCAGTTAGTAGATGTGCAGAAGCAGGGTAATCATGAATGGGTTGGTAGCTCTTGGTGTGTGTGTACAACCCAGAGAAATCACCTTACTCCATACTGCTAGAGACCAACATGTGGTTTTACCACATCAGCTGTGCAATGCTGTATTGATAATAGCAACACACGACCCAACTGATTTAAAAAAATAAAATAACCCCCCCACCCTTGGCAATTTTTTAACATCTCTACTTTTAGATGTCCAAGCTGTAATGTGTGAAAACCCCAACTTCTGAAAAATCAGTTTCAAAGCTATTTCAAGTTAAATATCCAAAAAGTAGGGAGACATTTATAAAAGTCATAGTCAAATTATTTCCTTAGACCTCAAAGAGTTAAGTTATGAATGGTTTGAGGGAGGAAAAAAGAATCCATCAGATTTGATTGATAAAAGTGTAGCTTTTAACTAAGACTGGAAAAACTGAAGACTGGCAACATTTTTTCCAGAATAATATGCTTCCTCTGCTTTTTTTCAGCACAGGGCACATAAATCAAAGAAATGTTAAAGAGGCCCATACATCACAAGCTGGCATTTCCAAGCTATTTACAAAATCTGTAATAGTCAAGAGGATGGAAAATATAGAAGTGTGACGAGGAAAGTTACTGAAGAAAAATATATATATATTTTTTTTAAAAAAAGGGTAGTTCTATAATCCCAGCAGGGTTAATTAAGGTGGGAAACAACTCTTGAATGTATAATTTAAAAATACTAAATCAAAACAATCCTGATAATGCAGGGTTGCAGAAAGGAAACACGACAGTGCCTCAGCCAAAACAGGGAGGATGTGGATTTGAGCAGTGTGGACAGAGTTAAGCACACAGTTGTGAACAGGGATAAAACAAAGGCTCTTGTAAGGCTTAAAGTACAGACAAAAAAAGGCCTGATTTTGCATCTGCAAAAAGACAGCCCCAGAAATATCAGTAACTCCACTGCTTAGCTGCGTAGCCATCGGATTTTCACACCCTGGCACCCAGCATACAACAGACTTACACAGATGAGGTTTTCCTCAGCAACTTTTACAGATGAGAATCTCATCTCTTCTTCTGAAAGACACAGATTATGGAAAGTTTATCTGTCCATCTGTTGAAGATGTCACACTCTGACTAGAGAGTGCAAAAAGCACAGAGATGTTTTACAACGAAATCCAAAAGTGCCTGTAGCCTGAGCCAGTGTAAAAGCCATATGCTTTGGAAAAACACCTCTTTTGCTACACAATTTTATTTTTTTTTTACCACAGCACAAAGAGTAACAGTTGGAAAGCTGCTGTAATCTTTACTTCTGAAAATAGATCACATATTCTTCCTCTCATCTGCCATGCTCGGGTAAACTAACTGATCAGAAACCAGAAAACCAAGGAAATACTACACTGAGCAATGGAAGCTAAAAAAGACACTCTCCACTGCAAGAAGTTACCCTTGGTTTACAGGTGGAGCAGCAGCTCAGAGAGCCCAGGACCGGGCCCAGGATGATGCATGAGCCCAACAGAAGGGTTTGGTGGAACAGCTCATGAAGTGGGTTTACAGTTTTCTCTGTCAGGGTTGAAGACTTGCAGTAGGAGTATTTCAGATGAAGCCAGGGGAGCTCAGAAATATTGAGGAGTAAAACAAATGGAATACACTTCATAGTATTTTCATGGGAGCTTATAATGATATTATAATTAACTCAATTACACCACAAGATTAATAGCTTTTAAAATGCTCCCAGTCATTCATTACAGGTCTAATTAAAACTCTTTTGGTGCTGAGACAGCAAGAAATATGAAACTACTTGCTATCTAACTATCTCTAAGTATATATGGCATTATCTTTACCATGCTGATTGTTACAGGGTCACAATTAAGTGAGCAGTTTGGTTTGTGTTTTAAATAAAGATAAGAAAAATGGACATGATGCCACTCCAGAGGCTCCAACACCTGCAACAGCGTCTCTGCTCACTCCAGCTAACTAGTTTATTTCTAGTTTTACTGCAACAGCTAAGGGCTTCTACAATAGCAGATGCCTTTCCTCCCACACATCAATTAATTTGCAAATGCACTCAGGTTGTAGAAATAATGAAGTGCTGAATGCTTTTCTATTGACAAGTTTTGCTGTCAGGAGGTGGATGCTGTAGGCGAGGTGCTAAAATGTGCTGCTGCTATCTGCATGCCAAAGGAAAGACATGCCACATGAAACTTGGTCGACAGCTAGCAGGGCACATCAATTATTTTATTTACCCCTCTCTCACTGGAACCAAAAGGAAGAAATCCTCTCCAAAAAGCTTTTTAATTGTACTTACCTAGGTGTTCACAACACACCGCTTACGAGATCCGAGTTCCTCTGCTGACCCAAGAAACATTTTATATTTGAGGACAAAAGTAGCATTTGTTCCTGAACTGTTTGTTGTACACCATTGTAAAGTTACATTCCGATTGGTAAGGTTGCAAATGAAGAATTCAATAACTAGGAAATTCACATTGCCTGTGCAATCTAAATCAGTCTGCTTGTGCAAAGGATTCCGACTTTGATTACGTGCTTCTTCCTGAAGGACCTCAAGTTACCACAGTCTGCAGGATCTGATGGATGAAGAGGCAGTTCTTCAGCACCCATTTTCATGCACAGAAAGTTATTTACAGGATTTCACACCATGCCCACACTTAGCTTCTCAGATGTCTTTTCTGATATTTTCCTGCTCTGTCTTGCTTCTTTACAAATACTGTTAAATTTACCTTCACAATTCTTACTTCACTCGCGCTGGGAGTGGATCTGAGGAATCTCCGATTTTTAAGAACTGAATGTTTTTACTACTTACTATAATTGTAGTAGACTTCCTACAGAAAATAACTGCAGTCAGGTGCTCAGCAAGTCCTCAAAGCAGCCAGAAGAGGCTTTAAGCCAGGTCGTGGCAAGGCTGGAATCTCTGCCCCATTTCTATAGCTTGGAATAAATGTTGAGGTTGACAGCAATTCACCGTTACTTTCTGTCTTGAGCAGCCACTAACTGGAAGCAAAGTGCATCTTGCCATCTATTCTCTGAAAACACATTAAAAATGAAGATTCTGAACTTTCAAATTAAATTCCATGCTCAAACTTGAAGGCATATAGTCAGTGAGCACAGAAGAGACAAAAAAAAGATGTTATGTTATGGTTAAGAGCCTGGACAGCTGGAATTGACCCTTTCCACAAGCTTCCTAGGAAATACTAACTCAATGTAAAAGAACCTTTAGACTTGCCTCTTGTCTAGTTCAAGTTACTTTTGTGTTTATGATTTAGTAAATGTTGGTAGAACAAACAGAATATGCAGATGGTCACATCTCAACTATTCTGAGGCAGGCAAGTCCCATACTATTCCCCCCAGTTCTTCCAGCGTTTAATTTCCATGAGTGTTTAAACCCCACACCTCAGCTGGGTCTGAATTTGTTAAACTTCTCTTTCCAATTATGGCTTTTTTTTTGGTCTTTGCTTGCTGTGACAAAGAACCCTCCTATCCACTTCTTCCTCCTCAAAAAAGAGGTTGGTACAAAGTGAATGAGTCATCAGTTATATTTGCTTTTATGAGTGAACTTGTTCAATCATACAGAAGGAGCACAGGAACCCAAATGCTTTTCATCAGTTCTCCTGTGTCTCAACTAGAGAAGCCCAAATTAACAGGCACCTAGACAAATGGTAACTCAGTAGTTATACAACTGAACTAATGCTCAAAACCATTTTCAAGTGTTAATAACTGAAAATGTTATTAGTAGAGGTACTAACAGGTAAGGAAATCTGTTGTTAAAAATAGATGATTTTCTGCTTTTTAAAAATCTGTAATTTTCAGCTTGACCTTGTCCCTTTTAAATTTTTATAGCATCTGCAGTTCCAATTTGAGATTTTCGTATGGGCTAAGGCAAACCTTCTTATGTTCTTTATTAAATGCAAGACACCTTCTTGGCATGATCTGCAATATTAATAATCTAACAGTACCAATTTCAGGAGCAGCAGTGTAGCATCAACACACACATCTCTACAGGAACAGGAATTTAACCATGGAGATCACGGAAATCTTTAATACATCATGGGGGAAAAGCAGATCTATGACAGCTCAAACACAATTTTAGATTTCCTCTTTTGCCATACAAACACATGACCTTGTCATGCTTCACAAGATAACACCAGCATAGCTGATGCAAGGAAACATATGCTTCTCTTTACTGGACTCAAAATAGGAATAGAGGGGAATGAGAATGATGCTCAGGGCCAACCCCAGGTTTCTGAAGCCTAGACTTGCAGCTGTCGCTGTGATCGGCGTAAAACATCCCACCCACACAAGCCCTGCAGTAGTTCTGCCACGAAATGCCACAACAGAATTTGAAAAATACTTACTTTTTTGGAAATTAGAAACACTAGAGATTCTTTATTTAGTGAGGAATTGCACTGATGTTATCAGAAGAGTTTTAAGACTCTAAGGCTGAGGTGTTGCTAAGTTGCTGTGGGACACAGTTAAAGCCACAGGAAAACCTCAACGATTAACTTTTTATGGATTTCAAAGGAGACTGACATACATTTGAATTTCCATGCATGGGTTGTCTTGCAGGCATTCTTCAATAACTCAATTATCACTTAAATGTCTGCCATTTAGCCCAGAGACATTTCAGCTCCTCATCTAAATCTGGACATACCTCATTTCTGTATCTTTGCTAATCACTCCGAGAATCTGACCGATCAGAATCCCAGCAGTGCTTCAGGAGCCCAGTTTAAGGCACCAGGTGAACACTCTTCTCACTGCTTCGGGGACTTCATTATTAATGAAGCAAATATTGCAGACATCAATCTAGTGCTTCAGGTGGCCATCGTAAAAAACAGAAATAGAAAGTTAAAGTGGCTGGCCACAGCAGCTTCTCTGGCATATTTACTGGAAGGTAAATTAAGAGCACTAATGACCACAGGGCTATAAGCAAGGTGTTAACATTGGCCTGGAATACAAAATTCTTCTCTACGGCATCATCCGACCAAGAGCTTTGTTTCAAGCCAAGAGACAAACTCCTATGACTGTTTCAACTGCTTCACCTTTTCCTTCTGAAGGCCACAAGCCTGCAAGCCCCAGTGATGCATCAGTCAGAACAGACACTACCAGCTGCCTTCTTTCTTCTCTGAAGCACCTTAGTCTCGTGAGAAAACCCGAGGAGGCTCTGAGAGGGTCCTCCTTCCCCACACCTCTATCACCCAGCTCACAGATCCCCAGAAAGGAGCCCACAGCAAAGAGCAGAACTGCCCCATGCCAAGAAGCCCAGCCTGACTGAATTAACAGCAGCTCCTCACCAGGCTTCAGATGCTACGAAGACTCAAAGCCTTCAGCTAGGACTGACATTGTGTCTGGAATCCAGAGGGGGAAGGAGCATTTTCCTTGCATTGAATTCATTTTATGGTATACTATCAAAACTACTTCTCTAACCTGTGATGGAAAACTCCAAAGTCCCTCTGACTTATGGGAAAGGCACCAACTTTGCCACACAGAGTTTCCATCGTGCCAAAACTTCAGTGCCACCCAATTACAAACTGGTATCCACCTCATCTTAAATGCTTCCCATGAAATCACAATACAGTCAACACACACAGTCTGCCACCCTCCAAAACGTGCCAGTTCTAAACAGCCACAAAATCCTGTACCCTACATTCTCACCTTTCTCACCTCAAAAACCAAATCAACCCCTTCTCCTCCAACAGTTTTAAGCTGCCCAGAAGCAAACACTTCATGGAGCTAAGCATGCCATGGTGCCCACTGCTGCAGCTACTGCAGCATGTCAGAATGTCAGAGAACTACTGAAAGTTTAGGCCCAGTTGAGAATGTGAAAACATATTAAAAATAAGAAAAAAAAAGCCCAAACAACTACAGTTTTCTGGTCTTAAAGCTAGAACTTAAAAAAAGAACTATAGAATTGCTACAGGACAATTAGGTTTTTAACAGACGCAAGCCAATAAATTCAGCATTAAGTTTTCCAGAAGTATCCTTGACTTGCCAGCAGTGCACGTACTCACAGTTAAAAAATATCCTTCTGTATGAGATCATACTGCCAGCAGTATGACAAACTGGTGTGCATTTAAGGAAACTGGGGCGGGGGGGGAGCAAAATGCTGCTTTTCACAAACCATGGTTTTTTAACTTGCTTCCATCACTTCTCTAGCTACCAAATCTTTTGTAAATGAGGACACTACCCACCTCCCAAAGTTTATTTTATCAAGGCAATAACTCAGCAACCTGAATGACCATCAGTTCACTCAACTGTAGTTTTGCCCGAGGCATTAAAGAGAAAGCAAAACAGAAAATACACCCCCCACCCCCCTCCAAACCAAACCAACAACAAAAACCCAAACCCAAACCAAACCAAAAAACAAACCAAACCAACAACAAAAACCCAAAACCAAACCAAACTAAAAAGCAAAGAGCAAGGAAAACTTATAAATGGTGCTGAAGAGCTGAAGACTTGCTGCTGGTACAGGAAACAAAGAGGAACAACTGAAAGCCAAGGAGCAGTTAGTAATTGATACTGTACAGTCTAATGCTTGGACTGGGAGGGAAACAGATGGCTCTGCAATATGGAGATGGCTCCACGGAAAGCATTCGGCACAGGGATGCTGCAAGCACCTAGGAGCAGTAGTTTGCCTGGTTGTTGCAACAGCCACAGCAAACTCAACTGCAGCATTTCTGGGTATAAAACAAAAATAAACAAGAGTAAAACAAAACAGAACTTCTTATTCCAGTTAGCTTATATTCCTTGATGAAGTTTAATGGGGTCTGGACAGTCCTGCGGAGTTCTGTGCAAATAAATGAGCCTCAGCCAGGCAGCACTAGCAGTGCTCC
Organism: Chloroceryle aenea; assembly: GCA_013399075.1. Classification (NCBI taxonomy): domain Eukaryota; kingdom Metazoa; phylum Chordata; class Aves; order Coraciiformes; family Cerylidae; genus Chloroceryle; species Chloroceryle aenea. Next base: position 115,210 of record VWZY01000785.1, read on the forward strand.
TCTTCCTCTCCTGTCCCCCTCCCAGGAATTCTGCATCACACCCAACAGCTACCAACGTCAGCTATTTAGCTCTACTTTTAGCTCTGCTTTAAATAAAAGTGTGCTGAGAACAAGCTGCATAATGAAGGCTCAGAACCATGGAGATGGCACAGACTGCAGTTGGGCAGCATTAACAAGCCATAGGGGCTTTATTTTTTTTTTTTTTCAGGCAGACACTTAATTTGTGGAACAAAACCAAAACTTGCCAAGGGAAGTTTCTAACTGTATGCTGGAGCAGACAAGCAGCTGGCTGGTTTCACATGGACATCCTCTTTCAGAGCTTGAGGTCATCCTCAGAGGCAACAGACTCACAGTGCACGTGGACACAAACTCATGAAGAGCAGGCAAAGACTTCTTTACAAGTGCATATGGGCCTCAAACTGTTTTCTTTAAGTATTACATTTCAAGGCCAGCATGACTAAGCAATATATAAGTCATGCAAGGACTTCAATAATCTAAACATCTAACTTGCAGCTTTTCAGAAAGGCCAAATCGTTGTAAAATCTTTGACCACATGAAGCTCTTGAAAATACAGACAGCCACACTCTCTAGGAATTAGAGCACAGATGGAAACCTAGGTTCAAAGTCAAGCATAAGATTCTCCTTCTGCAGCTTTCCTTGTTCAAAGGGCAAGGTCAGGAGCTGGAGCTCACAGAGACAGCATCATCTTGCATTGCACACCGTGACAGGTGATGCTGTTCAGCTAGAGATCATGCTGATATATTGTCTGCTTTAGCAACAAGACTACTTGAATTTCAAAACCCAAAACATTAAAACAAGTGGTTTACTGTACAACATGTCTATTATTTTCCTTAAATCAAAACTCACTGACACAAGTGCTGATGCTGGTAAAAGGCAGCGGAAACCAAAGGCCTCAGCAGGCAGTTTTAAAATAGGGTTTGGAGGCAGGGACCGTTCACCAACACGTCAGCCTCCTGTGCCTCGTGGAATCTTTTCCACATTCAAATGTTCCACAGTCGATGAATTTGATTAAAGCAATCTCCAAGCATTGTTTACTCAATGACATTACCTATCAGTGCTTCCTGAAATCCGAATCGTTCCCAATAAAGCTGCAGCAACTCCTGGAATCCAAGCTCCCAACACCAATGCTGTTGAGATGAGGAAAGTGCAGTATGTTGTGAGGAAATACACCAACATACACGTGTTGTCCAGGTAACAACTGGAGTTTTAAGAAAATAAATAATAAAGCAGCAGCATAAATTGATCTGAAGGATTTCTGTCTGAATGCCAAGGGAGGCAGAAGCTCAGCAGTGTTATGAAAGAAGTCAGCATTAAACCACAACTGACTGCACTTGTGTTTTGTTTGTAAAAGGGACCCGAAAGCACAAGTTTATTATCATAGAATCATAGAATAGATTGGGTTGGAGAAGACCTCCAAGATCATCGAGTCCAACCTCTGATCCAACTCTGAGCAACCAAGTGGTGGTGTTCTTTAAAATAATAATCCAGGGAGAAATAAAAGCAAGTTCTTTTTAAAGGGAGATGTTTTCAAAACCCATTCCTCTTCTGGACTTAAGCCTGAGGGTTACGTTGTGCACCAAGAAGCAGACAGAACCTGCATGTCCATTCACAGTGTTTTGCTGCCACGACTGCTGCTACTGGTATTGATCTTCTCAGGAAAGCAAGCTATTAAAATAGCTGGAACACCTACCTTGCTTAAGTACTCCTGATAATAAAGAGATTTTTATTTTCATTTTCTAATGGGTGCTTTACATTGGCACGTGATGGATCCCACATTAAACTGGTTTTATTCAAATCAGAATTCTGCTGCTACGATTATCAAACTGAAGGAAGGAGGGATGCTGAGCCCCATGAGTTCAAGGGAAAACAGAAGAAAAAAAGCATAAAGTTCACATGACACTGTAATAATCCTCCTGACAGGTTTTGGGTTGTTTTTTTTTACCTTGCAAACTTCCACACAGAACCATTCTTTTTATAACTTGACAATTCCCTGTAGCCTGGAAACTTCATGACCGTATCGTGTATTCTTGTTTCTAATCTCTCTGAAGTCCCTGCACAAATGTCTTTCTAACTTACTGATCAGGAGGACATGCAGCTGCAGACAGAAGAACAGCAATCCCATTTCCAGCACCTTACACACACTACTGCCCTTCAGAAAACTCTGTTTCCATAAGTACCCTTTGAATGAAGATCGACATCAGTGGTTAAAAAACAGCAATAAAAGAATGGATTTGAGTAATTTGCAAGAAAACATAAGCCAAATGAATCCAGTCAAGGCACTGTTTGACTTCATCAGCCACTGAGAAAATCCTGAAGGATTTGCTGCTACTCTGATTTGATCATGCAAGCTGCTGAAAACTTTTCTTGGTCTATTATTTATTAAAAAAATATATACATTCTTTCCATATTTACCCTAAGTGTAGCAAACATGAGGCATTAGTTGTTCAGACTTCACATTGTGGCTGACAAAGCAAAACAGATACTGGATTTAGAAGGCCATCAGAGCAAGAATCTCTCAAAGAGGCCACCTTAAATAAATGCACAATAAATGTGTCCTCAGTCCACTCAAGCAGAGCCTTCCACCACTGCTGTTTGCCAGAGTCTGTTCTAAAAGCAGGTCATGGATGCTAACAGAAAAGCCACACACCCTTGATTTCTACACATCTGGGAATTACTACATTTTGCAAGTTAGCACATATGAAAAATGCACTAAGGACAGTACTCTCTGAGTTAATTTGGACTCTGGGAGTTCTACTACAAATAACCTTTGTAAAACAGTTACATTCCCTACAACTTTTTTGAGGGAGAAAGGGACTCTTAATGGTACACGCAAAGAGTACACCTTTTAATGCAAGAAAATCCTTCCCATGGCACCACCATCATCAAATATGCATTTACTAGCCACACAAAATCATAAAGTTACTTTGGAATTTGCTTGAGGATGAGCTAAAAGCATCTGCAACAAAGTATTCTCTGATCCAGGAACAGCTCCCATGCCATTAATGTCTATTCCATTTTAAACACTTCTCAGTGGCTCTGCAGAGAACCCCCACTGAAGGGCAGCAAGTTTATCAAGACATGGAAAAAGCAAAACTATCCTAAGAGTGTCCTATCCAAATAATACAGTAGAAAGTGGATCCTGAGGGTAAAAATCTTGAGGAATAATGTGCTTTTATCCAGTTACATCGTGTGTTTCCTCATTAACCCCTTTTTCATGTCAGGATTCCTTTAGCTTTGTTGCAGGGAAAATGAAGTATCTGAGCAGGTCAATGCTCTGTGTGCCTGCTGCTTTTAGTTCATGCAACCTGGTATGGCAAAGCAGTTGTCTCATTTGGGTTCTTGCAAAAAAATACAGACATTTGTGCAGCTCTCTATGCAGATATGTTGCATATACATGGAAACACACCTCTGAAACACCATATTTATACTACATAATATTCCAAAGATGCTCGGTCTCCGTGGACACCTGTACAGCACCAAGCTGCCACATAAACCACTACTACTGAGTTACTTTTTGACTCTTCACAATCAAAGGTCTCCACAGATTAAGAGGGTTGTGCTGACACTCTCTCCTGTATGTGCTGCACTTTGAAAGGACAATATCACCCCTTAGACCCATCAACTCCAGCAACTGCCTGATCACCCAACAAGACAGCTGGACTGCAGCTTTCGTCACAGCCTCCTCTGGAAGAGATCTGGGCTGGATTCTTGCTCTCTGCTGCAGGTCTTCCAGAAGGAAGGTGTTGGCTCGGAGGAAATACACCTAACTAGCTCCCTCATTGACAGGGGAAAGCAAGCACGTTGACTCATGCCCTTTATGTATTGATGCTCTAGCTGAGTAAATTAAGATGTACAGGGGAAAAGCAAAGAGCACCAGAAGCAGGTGTATGACCCAGAAAAGCACAGTAGCAATTTTATATCTTCTTCCATCTTCCTGAAATGTGATTACAGTTGACCTTTAAATCTAGTAGATCAACCAATCAATTCTGCTGGAACAACCCTGGATGTGTGATCTAAGAGTATGCCCATACTTTAAAAGCTTCCAATGGCCTGGCATAAGTCATTTTATTTTTTCTGTAAAAGTTACCAAGATTTGTCTCAATTGATTTTACTCACAACAAAACCACAACATCAAAACTGCAGCATCAGCAGACACTAAAGGTCTTCACTTCTCGTGGGATGAATGCAGCATCAATAGTTATTAGGATGTATTCATATGAGGTACACAAGAGGGATGGAAAGAAGACGCCAGTAATCTCACTTAATCCTAACACAGCCTCAAATCAGGTTCTTTAGACTGTGGGAAAAAAAATGCAAGGAAAACAATAAATACTCGGAAGTATTTACCAGGGGAAATGTTGAATTTGGACCTGAAAACTTATTTATCAGCTCTTTCAGTAGCAGAACTTTCACATGTTGGCATGTTAGTTTTATTTCAGCTGCTAAACTGTCCTTTAACAATGTAACCCAGAAGAGGCTTCAGGGTGGTATTGTCCATAGTGGCTCAGAACTGAGATCTGCAATCAGTAGTGAGCCTGCTCACATGCAGCACTGCTCTGATTCCTCAGAGTGCTCGTTCTCACAACCCTCAGTTCACAGATGGGACAACAAAGACACGGGTCACAACATGACTTGGGTAAAACCTCATCTGGCAGAGGAGGGAAGAGAATGTGCAACTCCAGAGCCTCTCCAGTCCCGTTATAAACTTGGTAATGTTGCCACTCCTGAAACTTTCACCCTCCCCATCAGAAGTGTTTGAAATGTCCACACACCATCATGACAGGGCTGCATTCACACAGTCAACTCGACAGCAAGTTCTTTTATGCAGCAAGTCATTAACTTCACTCTGCATTACATGCCAGGCTGTCCAGAAGAACCAGAAAACTGGAAATGAAGGGTTAGCTTTTGCTTTCTTGGGCATGAGACCTTACAGAGTTCTGTGATCTGTGAAATTTCTACAAACAGGTTTGGAAGAGGCACCAAAGAGTGCAGCCAATCTCCCCCACCCCCTACCCCTCTCCAAAAAAAAAAGATAAAAAAAATAAATGGCAATGAGCAAACTGAAAATGTGACACTGAAAATTCTGAAAATACAAGATTTGACTCGAGCAAAACCAAACCATACGGCAACCCAGGGAACCTGTTAAGTCTGAGTGCAGAGACAACTGCAGAGAAAACTCTAAATAGAACCCAACTGAAAACATATGGATAGGGCAGGGAACATCAGAATAAAAATCTAACTAATGGTAAAACACAGGGATGTTTTTTCTTAAAAGTCATGTAGGCAGAGAAACATGGAACCAGCCTGACTGAGAGATAACCCTGGGGGGAGGAGGAAGCTATTATCCTTTTAACTGCAGCTTACTGGATACAAAAATGACATTTTCTCTGAATGAAGAATTCTTTTAACAGAAAGAAAAGCCAACTTCTGAAATGAGACAGATCCCAGTAACACTGCAGCAGTTGAGAATGTCATGATTTCCATCAAAAAAGTGTTTTGCAGAGATTAGGAACAGCTGTTTCAAACTGAATTAGACTAAAACTGGAAACAAGCTGTCAAGACCCAAAAAATATATTTTATACATAAAAGAATGTATTTGATTCAGCTGTTTTCTCATGGTGGTCAGCCAAAAGAGAGAAATAAAGTAACATTCTGAGATTCCAGACGTTGTCACAGAGACTCTCTTGATTTTTAACACTCTTTATGTAGATTTATTCCTTTAAGCATTTGGAATAGGAAAAATGTCAAACAGCTCATATCACAGATTCTTGAATATTTTCAAACCACGGACAGCTTAAAAGAGTTTGAAGACACCTGAGGACTCTGCCTGCTTTAGTCCACACTCTCTGCATCTCCTCCAGCAGTAAGAGGATGGTGCAATGAGGAAAATACACTCAATTGCTATTGACATGAAAAGATTAAAATCATTCACTTTAACCCACCACTCGTGATTACCAGTACATGCATACTGCTCCTTTTTGGGCATGCTTGCAGACCCTGGGAGGCTTTTAGTGTGTATTTTCAGTATTGATTTCCACAGCAATTGCAGTTTCATACAATGAGAACTAAATACATCTATTTTGGAATATACTGGAAAATGCCACATCTAGATGCAATTCCTTGGTGTCTAATGGCCCATGCAGTACACAGAGCACCTCTTACACTGTGCTGCTGCCAGTTACAGAAGCTCAGAGAATCCAAATACAACCACCAAATTAATCAAGACTGATGCTGGCTTTGAACAGAACTATTTGTTCCAAAGCACAACTCTGAACATCAAAGCCCCCTGTGATTTTATTACATGCTGTAAGATGTAGCCATTATACTCCACTTTCCCAAGCTAAAGTAATCTTGAAAATACCCTTAGCATCTCAACACGGTCATTACTTTTCATTATAATGATATATACTAATTCTACCCAATAAGTATATTAGTTATTACTGTCAGCTTGTCATTATATGTGCTTTTGAAGAGGTAGTATCTGGGAACAAGCCAATTCAGGAGTATATTAAAAAAATGCATGTTCCAAGAAATGCATTTGAACTCACCAAGACACCAGGCAAGTGTGCAGCTGCCACCACGTGCCAGTTCACCTTCCAGATGACTCACGTGGTTTAAGCTTTAGGCATCTACCCTGAGTACTTCAATTCTGAGCAAACTCAGTGGAGCACCACAGCATGACCAAATGCTTCCACTAAGCCAGGAAGAGCCTTACAAAAGAGCACAATGCAGCAACTGCTGCTCAGGATGCAGAAACTTTTGATCTTCCTGTGGAAAGATCAACAAAATGTGAAAGGCTAGCACGTGCTAGAATCAAACAGCTTTCATTCAATCTTTTATTAATTCAGAAGACATCTTTTTCTAGGTTTACTGTAACTGAACAAATGTCAGTGAGTAAAAGATTTTATTCATGTTTCTTGGGTAAGTGGAAGCCTGACATTCAGGCATTTAAAATTAGATTAAATGAACTGCTATACATGCTTGGGCTAATCTTGTATTGGCAGAGAAAGTGATAACATGTACTGATAAGTCATCCTTATCTCCAGAACTTCAGGATTTTACAGCTCTAATAGATTTAAATGCTAGCTCATACCAAGAAGATGTCCCAACAACAAATGGAGTTAGGAGTGAAGGAGCCCCGAGTGCAATGTTCACATTCTTGCCTCTATTATATCAGCCTCAAATGTGCCTGACTCTGGCACTACTCAAACCTTTCCAGAGCGCCAAGCTGTGTTTCTGCAACTCCTGAACAAGCCTGACAGTCAGCCATCAAGGTAAAGAGGCTACAATTCTTAGAACCCCTTTGGTTTTGCCCATTTCTACCCCCAGCTGTCAGAAGACAGGAGGATACAATTACAGGCGGTTTGGGGGAAGAAAAAAAAAAATCCCTTTCTCAAGAGGCAGCAATTTACTACAGGTTTGCTACAGAAGCAGCTTCCAACTCAACAGAGCTCCTGCAGGACACCAAATTCAACTATTCCTGAAAGCTGTGTCAGGTATCTGGCCAGACCTGAAACAAAGTTCACCTGCAAAACCAAACATTTCCAGAAGAATGTAAAATGACCTTATCAGGAAAATAAAAATCCATGTGCATTGATTCCAAGGGATTTGAAGACTCACTACAGACCGTCCGGGTTACAAGGCTTCAGCATCAGAAGCTGAGTATTAACTACTGCTGAATCTAACACTGCTGCCACATTTTTCCCAAGGTACTTTTCCACTGAAGCAGCAGCCAGACCAGTTCTCTGAACTCTACTTTTGATTACATACAGCTCCTTACACAGACTCTTTTCCATTTTATTAGCTTTTAGGCTATCTCCATGCTTCCTAGCCCAGTTATCAACACTATCTGATTAAGATACAGTGGGGAAGAGTTGAATATTGCTTATATATAATTCAAACCATTAAATCACTCTGTGAACTGTCTGAGGGGGACGACATTTGTAACTCCAGAAGAGAACTCCCAAAATAAGAGAGATGAGCACACTTTTGCATGAGAAAAACCAACCAAATAACAGTCACACAAAAGACCTGACAACAACAATAGTAGAGAGCAACAGGGTGACATCATTATATTCTCCATTTGATTTTATTTCCTCTAGATGTTCAAAAAAATAATCTTTTCCATATAAAGAATATCAATGGAATGCTTATCACCTGCATCAGTTATTTTATATTATATTAGTGTTCATATTCCTTGAATGTCCTTCATAGGAAGGTCCCCAAATGCTTTACAAGCATATTTAGTTTTCCTCAAAGAAAGTGAGACATAACTTTTAAGTCTGAAAACATCCTCTGTGCCTTCATGGTGGTCACCATCTACCAGAGAAGCCAGTACAAGCCACGGAGAGCTGAGATAGCAAGCAAACAACTAGCTTTCTTACAAGGCTCCTCTTGCTTTGCAGTCCCACAGATTCTTCCATTAATCCCTAGACAAACATGGATTTCCAGTTAGACTTTGTTGTATCTCTCAACTTCTAAAAGTAAATTCTTTTCTTTGGATCTAATGGTTGTACCATGACTTAGTCATGCACATCCTGCATTTCTGTGCCTGGCTTGGTTTGACTGAGAGTCTGTTATTAATACCAAGACATGGAATTTTAATCAATTAATACAAGACATGGATGACTGCATCACACAGCTCAGAAAAAACAAGTGATCACTGGCATCCAAATTACAGAATTCAGCCATCCAACACCAACTGCATGAAAAGCTCTTGCAGAGGCAAAAAAGAATTAGAGGAGGAAGAACTGGAAGTGGGCAGCAGGGCTTTGGTTAAAAAAGAACAATATCAATCATTTCCATCCTGAAATAGGCTAACAGCTAGAACAATGATACTTCCTAAAGAAACAAGAAAAAAACCAACCAACCAACCACTCATTAGCAAATAAAGGTGTTGAAAGCATTAAATAATTCCCACCAGCTGACAAGGGGTCTGTGATTTATAACCCCCTGTATTGATATATCACTTCCCATAATTAGGAGAAGTGAGACTGGTACTGCTTACAGCACTGTTTTGATCAGAGCCTTGAAAAATACTGTTGTGCCTGGTGCTTGTTGTTATTCAACGACAGAAAAACACCGAACCGTGCTCTCCGGAAATATTCTAACAAAGCCCAGTAAGAAATGCATATTCTGTTTGGACACATATGAGCTTATTTCACAATAGCATCCTAGTGGGAATTCTGCTAGAACTCTGGGAAGATCATAGCTATAAAATATTCAAAATTCATAACAAACAAGCCAGAATCAAAGGCTAATTATTGCTCTTCTTTTTTTTAAGCAACAAGTACTTCATCATCACTCTTTTCTTCCTGAAGTAACAAACTAACCTGACACTACTAAAATGGCAAAGAAATTCAACTAACCTGCATTCTGCCACAAGTGGCAAATTCTTACCTGCCAAAGTATCTTGCCAGTAGTAGAAAAACAGAAAGAAACTAAAAACCTCTAAAAAGGAGATGGACATACCTGACATTACCCACCCCCAGCACCCCCTGATGTTGCTTTGGGCAGAGTTTCTACAAAGAATAACACTCATTCAACACACAGTAGCTGGCAATTCTGCCTTTATTTTTACTGTTGCTATTATTCTAAGCTTCCCTCTTTTCATGATTTTCAGTATTTTCCCCTTCTCACTACATGTATACACTGTTTTTTTAAACTATCATTGCACAGTTCCAAGGCCCTCTCAAAAATTGTGTGTCCCACCTTTTTCTTTCTCCAGTAAAGCACACAGAGGTCACTGTAATTCCCAACACTCCCCTTACAGCTTGGTACAAGCACTTTTTTTTCCTCATCACAGCTTTTCCAGTGCTTTTCCCCCTCATCACTGTAGTATCAAGGGTAATTTGCATGCTACCAGAATTTGCTAGCCTGCCATTGCTGGTTACTCCAGGAAACCCTGCAATAATAGAAGTCAATATTCTCCAGGCAGACAACTGAGCAATAATTAATAACCATGGCAGTTGGAAGTGAAGAGGTAACCACCTGTTTCCTAGTCATATTAGCAAAAAAAAATTCAAAAGAACAACAAAAAAATAACATTACTGTAATTCTGAACAGCAAGGGCATTTCACCAAAACATTTGCCTAAAATCACACAAAATTAAAAGCCCATAAAGGGCATTTTTCCAGACTGCCAGGCAAACAACATTAGTCATAACAGTTGGCATCTCCAAAACATTTCTGTCCAAAGAACCCAATGCACTTGAGACACATTTAGACTAGAAACCCTCCCAAGAAGTAGGTTAAGTATTATTATCCTATTTCATCTGTAAGAAAAATGATGCACAGGAAAAAAATTCATGCATCGTGTTCAAGGTTACAGCAAAAATTAATAAGAAAAGCAAGAAGAGAATCCAAGCCGTGTCCTGCATACAAGAAAACACCAGTTCACATGTCATTCATTTCTCCAGGGACAGGAATACAGACTCCACTGCTTATCCACACAGGGAAGCCAGTAATCCCTAACAGCCTTCCCTCTTCAGCTCCTCCAGGAAGCACTGATTCTGCTCTTACAAAGCAGATTAATACGTGCTCTTCAGGGTGCAACTGAGATACCCTAGTAGTAGCAAAGTGAGGGATTCTGGTCACTTCAAATCTTTTCTTTAGGTAACTTCTTCAGAGCTCCTGCTCACTGAGAGTACCAGGATCTCAGACTGCACCACAACCTCCCCACTCTTCACCAGCAAACACAGGTAATCTTCAAAAGCAAGCTCCAGGAGCAGTGGGCAAGCTGTGGCCCAGTTACCACAACAGAGTTTTTCTCAAAGCCACATGCCTGTCACTGCAGTACACCTGAGAAGAAACCATTCCCAATTTGAGTGGATGAAATCTCAGCAGGATTAGCTGGATCTCCATGCAGGAGTATGTCACAACATTCTGACACCATATTTTTGTGGAAAAAATAAAAAGAGTCCTGAAAGGACAAAATCTTGGTCACCTGCCTGAAGTTCCAAAGAGCTGCCAACACAGTAATTCAGTTATCCTGCCCGTGCTACTGTAAAATGACATTACATTCCAAATATTTGAGAACATCCACATTTTAAAATTAATGGCCTTGGAACGAACACTTTGTTTTGCAATCAAGATGAACAAAAACAAAAAAAAAAAGAAAAATTACTTCAGCAGAGTTTCTCTACTATTATGGTTAACATTTTCTTGTCACTAAACTCAGTATTTGTGTCTAATCAATATGAAGCTACCAAGGACAGTGTAACAAGTCTGGACTTTCTCCACAGGCTCTATCGATTTCTTTTTTTTGGGTACCTACAACAAACACAATTTGTACAAATAATTTATCAGTGAACACATCAAGATAATTTAATAAGTGAAAACTACATAGGCCTTTTCTCTTGTGTCATGGGACAGAAAATCATTTCAACTCAATGGTGATCCCAACAGTTTGATCTTAAATTTATGTAAAAAGAAAAGGAAGCCATGAAGTAGCAAATTAAAATCCAAATAGTTTTAGTCTATTTCAACATGCAGCTCAACAATGTGGGTTTTTTCTGTTTTGTATTTGCCAAAATATTCCTTTTAAATAACTTTAAGAAAACTGCTGTCTAGCTTTGTTCACTGGGAGTATTTACAATACACCAATACTGTAAAGTTTAAGCATGTTGCCATAATCTGCTTTTCATAGATGAGTAAATTAAATAATTTCATCTAAATCCTACTTGCCCAGAGAGTCATAAAGTTCAGTAGGTCTGAAAACAAACTCTTGGGAAAAAAATAAAATAAAATAAAGAGGAAAGATACCTTCTAGAAGACAGTATTTTCACTCGGGCAAGTAAATTCCACTAATGCTAATTTTGCTAATCACTTAACAACTCAGGGAAGATTAGTTTGCTGCTATCCAACAAACTCAATGTCTCTTAAGCCTGATAGAAAGAGTAATTCTATAGTGGTGGTTTGGTAATTGATGCAGTTNTAGGAAAAAAATAAAATAAAGAGGAAAGACACATTCTAGAAGACAGTATTTTCACTCGGGCAAGTAAATTCCACTAAAGCTAATTTTGCTAATCACTTAACAACTCAGGGAAGATTAGTTTGCTGCTATCCAACAAACTCAATGTCTCTTAAGCCTGATAGAAAGAGTAATTCTATAGTGGTGGTTTGGTAATTGATGCAGTTTGCATACACCCTGCAAATGAACAAAGGAAACAGGCAAAAAATCCCTACTAGTGATTACAGCTCAAATGCTGGGCATGAGCTATTTGACAGCACCCCATTAAGAGCAGGGAAACTTGCCCAGTACAAGCATTTACCTTGCTCAGTGGACACAAAGCAGAAGAGGATGTATGTGTTCTGTTCCAGTGCAGAGAATGGAAACACCTTAACAGACAGTGCCTGAGGCATGCACAGGGTGTGAGCATACAAACGCTTTGCCAAGGGCAAGGAGGATGAACAAGTACACACTACAGGCAATGTATAACCTCACCAAAGCAGCAGATGGAAAGCAAAAGTTTCTACGACTCAAAGGATCCATTCAAACCCAGGGATATTAAACTCCTGCTCTGCTGACCAACAGCATCACTGCAGCTGGATCAGGCACAAGGATCCAAACCACACAGCTCTTAGTGAATGAGGCTCTCATTCACCAGACCATGCCCTCAGCTATGGCAGAAAACAAGCAACAGGCAGGATCCAGGAGGGCACTTGTTATAGAAGCATCCTGAAGAGCAACAGAAGCAAGTTATTCCAGTTCTCTGTCACCAGTACGAGGTCTCATCTCTTTTTAGAAGTCAAAACTTCATTGATATTTCTGTCTAGTAAGTGACTTTTTAAAAATCCTTTCATTTAAACTGATGCGTGGTAGTTTCCCTTGAACTCCAACACAACTCAAGAAGCCAGCACCTGGTAAAGAGAGGTGAGGCCACAGCACCCAGCACCCCACTCCAGACTATTCCAAACAGTCTCAGCCCACACACCTGTAACACACAAACCCTCCCAACTGCTACAGTCAGATTTCAGCTGCTCAACAACCATCATATTATGACAAAAATCCAGCCAGTATGTACATTACCAGAGCCAGAATTCAGCTGCAGTGACTGAACAGAGACAGGCCACAGGAAAAATCCCTGCTGATTCCTACAAACTTCCTAACTTACCAGTAATACTTCATCTGCATCACCCATACAGAATGATGGCTCCATTTTATCTTCTTTAATATTATAACTTCACTATTGCATTAGAGGGCACATATGGATCCTTCTGGGAAAGAGCACTTCTATTTTAATGAGGAAAACCTCTTTTCTTACATAAAATTAATAATTAAATTGGAGAGGAGAGGAAAAGAGATTTCTCAAGTAGACCTAAACACCACAGCTACTAAATGCCTCCACAGCCAGCAAAGTAACTGACCCATAAGATTCCTATTTATACACAAAAAAAGCTAAAACAAAGGAAAAAAACCCCAACATTTAGCTCTTGCTTGCAATAAGACTAACCTAAACTTCCTGTGTTTTTCAGCTAGAGCTCTGTTAAACACCTGGAAAAGTTCCTTTACCACTGCATCTGTATGTAATTAATGCATTGGACAAGCTGTTGTGTTCCCAAACAGCTGCTTCCATTACACAAACAACTTTACCATCTGCAAAACTATTGGGTAAACTACAGTAAGTAAATAGCAGGATAGCAGGTGCTAATAAATAACAAGCCCTGCCAAGATAACAGACTTCTGTAAGGGAAGTTTTAAGTTTTAACTTTTCCCACTCTACTTTTCTGTGCCCCTGGAGCAGACAAATTTAAGATACTCAGAAACAGGCACCACAGGAGCAGTAAAATAAGGCTCAAGGGAAATCCCTGAAAGTTACACAGTTACATATAAACTACATTTACTGAGTTAGGTCAGTAAATGTGCACCTAAAAGTTGATATTCTCACAATATATAACCAGCCACAGCTACAAGTATTAATTGTGGTAAATAAAACAAGTGGAAAAGTGTCAGGTAAACCTAATCTCCTGTGTTAACATTCATATCTTAAACAGAGAATTTTCTGCTTGTGACTGTGATCTTCACTACACTTTGCACCCAGCACTACTACTTAACTCAAAAACCTTGTCTGCTCATCCAAAACCAGATCAAAAGTGTGCATTTCCATGACCCAGCATCAAAAGAAAGCTGCAAATATAAAGAAATAACTGTTCTAACATCCAATACCTCGTGAACCACAAGGAATGATGATTAAAACAGCATCAGCTTCAATTTAAGAAAACAAAACTAAACAAGGAACTATTTCTGCAACCAATTTTGCCAGAAAGAGTCACATATGTAAATACAATCCACCTCCAGATTTACAGAGCTCCTTCAGTTTTAGGTATATTCTTACACACACACACACACACACAAAAGAACTGATTTGGGAGTACTATGTTTTAAAGAGCTTGATGTGGTTTATGGTATTTGGAAAGTTACTATCACTATATTCTCCAAAACCTGGCTGAGATGTATCATTTCCAAAGCAGAACCACTAACATAAGTAGACCAACTAAAAATATTAGCTTTTAAACAAACAGCTCATTATCTAGGATAACCTTTTAAATGCTGGGTTGGTTTTTTGTTTAGTGTTTCAGTGGTTTTTAAGGAATTACCATTTCACACCTCTGATTGGTCTTTAAATTTTAGATACAAAATAATGCATCAAAGTTGGGGTGGTTGTAAACAATCTATAGTACTGTGGATAGTACTTTGATATGCTGAACAATAATTTGCTTCTTAGGAGATAGCTCAGTTATTATTACTGACCTCACTTATTATTCTCCTACTACTACCAGCCTCCCCACCTTGTAAAACTGAATGGAACACATCAAAGCATGCAACACAAAGTCTGTGCACTCATTTTCCCTGGATTTCATTAATGTCCTTTTGGAATTGCACCACAGCCCCAAAACTCTACTCCATCTCTCCTCCCCTGGCAGCCACGGGGCTATCCATGCCATCAGGAATGCATGAACAATCAAGAGAGAGGAAAATGCCCTTATCTCAGCTCATCAAAAATACAAGCAAGCAAGCCACAAAGGGGTCACAAATTAAAAATTAAATGCAGACAGACATAAAGGGTATTGACACATCACCACATCTAAATCCTCCCTCTGAAGCAACAGAAAACACCAGGCACACATAATAAGAACAGAAGGCAGCCAAAGGCTGTAATGAAATAACACTTCTTCAAGAAGTGTATTTAGCAATGAGGAATTAAGCAGCAACATACAGGAGCATCAGAAGGGTCTCTGGTGTTAATGGTAAATCTGGCAGCTGAAACCCTGGCACAGGCAACACATCTGCTCTTAGAAACAGGGGCAACCTACCCCAGCCTGCTGGTTACTGCAAACCCTAGAACAGGATGCCAGTAAAGTTCAGAAGAAAACCATCAGGTAGAAAGTAGCCATTCAAATACAACTTCAGCAGTATCTTTTATTTTAGCTGTGTAACAGAAGTCAAAGACAATAGAGATAAAAGAAAAAAAAATNTACTGAGTTAGGTCAGTAAATGTGCACCTAAAAGTTGATATTCTCACAATATATAACCAGCCACAGCTACAAGTATTAATTGTGGTAAATAAAACAAGTCGAAGTGTCAGGTAAACCTAATCTCCTGTGTTAACATTCATATCTTAAACAGAGAATTTTCTGCTTGTGACTGTGATCTTCACTACACTTTGCACCCAGCACTACTACTTAACTCAAAAACCTTGTCTGCTCATCCAAAACCAGATCAAAAGTGTGCATTTCCATGACCNCAAAGGCTGTAATGAAATAACACTTCTTCAAGAAGTGTATTTAGCAATGAGGAATTAAGCAGCAACATACAGGAGCATCAGAAGGGTCTCTGGTGTTAATGGTAAATCTGGCAGCTGAAACCCTGGCACAGGCAACACATCTGCTCTTAGAAACAGGGGCAACCTACCCCTGCCTGCTGGTTACTGCAAACCCTAGAACAGGATGCCAGTAAAGTTCAGAAGAAAACCATCAGGTAGAAAGTAGCCATTCAAATACAACTTCAGCAGTATCTTTTATTTTAGCTGTGTAACAGAAGTCAAAGACAATAGAGATAAAAGAAAAAAAAATAGAATGTTTAACTGCATATGAGTGCACAGGATACTAAAACTTTCTGATTTCTGAAATCAAAATCTACTATTATAAACTGCTCTTCATACTCCATAATGCTGTAAGTTAATAAAAACTCTATCAGAACAACTCTGTCATAACAGCTGAATCATCAACTGAGTTTATTCTGATAATGACCTAAAGAAGCAAATAAATTACTGAAAACTGCATTACAAGTTCAGAAGTTTTCATGTATCTATGTGATGTGGTTTTATTTATTTCTGAAAGTAGCAAATGAATCAATTTTTCTTCAGTGCCAATAATCTGCTGCTAACAGCAAGAAACACAAACAAACATTTTCTCAACTAATAAATCTCTGCTTAAAAATCCTTCCTGTCCCCCCGATTCCAACCATACCAAATTTCTATCAATGCTGAATTCTACTGATTTTGGAAGGCATTAACACATATTTGTATTCCAGAACATGACTGTACAAACATTATTGTAGTATTCTATTTTAAATCTGAATAATATTAGATAGGTTGGCTCCATGTGTAACCAAGAATTTGCCTAAGTATTTGTTCAGTCTGAAGGTCTTCCTTGCTCATGTATCCTAATAAATAATTTAAAGTAGAATTGTATCTTTTAATGCCCTGAATATTTTCAGATTTATTATTCCTGCTGTCTTGTGAGGCTGTTAAAAGCTACAACTCTGGAATCCTTCAATGGTTAAAGTTATCACAATAGAAACAAAGCCACATTTTACATTTTTTAACAGCTGATCAGTATTTCAACCATGATTTTAAGAAAAGCTGTTAAGTACTTCCTCATTTAAGTATTCCTACAACATGTAATAAGCACACTCAAAAAATTCAAGATAGGAACAGGCAACCTGAAACATAATGGTGCCCAGACAGAGAGCAGTAATGACTGCAGTAATGCAGTGCTTACTTGTTAAATAAAATCAGGTGTGAGGAAAGGGGTCTACTTGTAGGTCAACAATACTATGTGCAGAGGAGAGAAACATGCCTATTCAATTTCTATCTCTAGATATATTCAGCACACAGTTTATGTAACTGAATTATGCTCATGAGAAAGAAGTTTGACAAAACTGCTGGGATTTAGCACCCCCTTTGAAGAACAAGGACATGCTTCAGTACCACCAAACAGTCTCCTCTCAACTGAAGCACTGTTTTAACCCTTGGGAGTACATTTAGGTATGTACTGTGCTCCTCAACTTCATCAAAAACTCAGCAATTCTGACAAATCTCAAAGACTCAGAAGTCTACTGTATCACAAATCACGCTGTAGGAACACACAACTAAACTACACTGATGTATTCCATTACCTTATTTGACCATTTGTAGGCTTGAAGAAGTTGGCTGTAAAGAGGTGTTTTGTCCTGAACAGGATCTAGGCTCAGCAGTCCACTATTGTGCAGGGGATGGTTCTCAGATGGTTTCCCAACTAGGTTGCTCAGTCGCTCCAGTTCCCTGGAAGGAAACAGAATGGCATGTGTTTCAAGTCAGATCTGCAGGCAGAAATAGGCAATGAACAAACTCCTGCAGGGAGAGCATTGATGCATAAACTCTATTTTAATATCTAAGTGAGTTTTAAATACCTCCCCAGTTTGATAAAAACCATAATCACACTCATTATCCAAACAACTGAAAGTGGTCTGTTAGTTGTTAAGCTCAGTGCTTCTCAGGAGACAAAGAACAAGCCAAGAGTAAGACAACCTGGAAACAAATTATGGCAGGTACTGTTGGCAAGCACTTCCAGAACCCAGCTCCCATTCTGGGCAACACACCCCCTCAGAAATGACCAAATTCTGATTTTAGCAATGCCTTAAGTACTTTTTTAACCATCAAGCAGGCAGATGCCTCGGAGTTTCATTGAAGAACTAGAAATTAACACTGTCCTCGTATAAATAACCAGGGGAACTGGCATTAGTCCTAAGCTTGGAGACAGTCCTGCAAAGTTTGTGATTAAGAATTCCAACTTTTCAGGGCAAGGATACTCAACTAAAGCATAATAAGCACCATTTTCCCATGAAGAAAAAAAAAAATCTCCCTGTGAAATGCTCTATTATTGCTTCCTATCTCATTTCTCAAACACTACATTAAATAATAACAAAAGTTAAGCAGTTTTTAAAACTTGCATTAATCAGCTGTAGAAGAAAGACCAGCTACTTTGCCCAGGTATAAAGTGTAGTTTTTCAAGTGACATGACTAATCAGGTGCCCTTCCTTTTGGCTTCTGAATGTTCCACCCTACTCTGAACTTCAAAACACCCACTAAATTAAAAGCTGGATTCAGACCCTTCAAAGGGTGAATTCTGAAAAACCTCTGTAAAAAACCCCAAACATCTCAATTTGCATTTAATGAAGGTTATGAAAAGAAATGCCAACAAATGCTGACAGTCAAGAGACAGCCAGGCTTTACCCCCACAAAATTCTCCTTTATTAATCATCATTTCTTCAAGTTTCCAGGAGCTACATTCTGTCTGAGCCTCTGGTGCTGTGAACACTCATGATTGTGTTTAATATTTCTTGACAGAAGCAAAAATAAATGCAAATAGACATAATAACTAAGAATTTGTTGAACAAAGAAGACACCTTGGAGCATTCCCTTGCTACTTGAAATCTGTGTTTCCCTACCACGTAACAAAACACTAACACTTAGATGCTATATAAATTGCAATATTTTGGGGCAGTTATGTTTCAAAAAAGACAAATCAGATATACTCCAAGAAATGGAAAAAAGTTATCTTGCAATGAATCAGGAAGGAATCTCAAGATTTTGAGATTATACTAGATAATTATTTAAAAAGCTACCAAGCAAGACAGGCAGGATGACCAAAGGAATGGCACAGCTTCCAGAGAGGGAATTGTGATGCCTCCTGAACTTGAAAACAGTAAAAATCAAAGGGATAGAACCTAAGTCTATAAATCTGTGCACAACACCACTCACAAGAATGATTATCTACCATCCTTCCCAACAGAAGGGAAGAAGGAGGCAACAAATTACATCACCATGCTCAGAACTAGCAATCAGTAAGGCCTATTAGCCAGCAAGAAACAAATTTGTGTAGACAACATCCCAAACTCTAAACTCTGGAAGCCAGATACTGCGCTGGGAAAGCCTGGCTGTGCACTTGCCCTGCCCTTGGACACCTCCCTGGACACCAGCGATGGCTCCCAGGAGACTGCAGAGCCCAGCAGTCCTCTGGCAGGAGCCACATGGCCCGTCCACCTCAACAGTTTGTCTGCATGTGACACACGCTTGCTGACACTTAGCAACTACACTTACATGGTACTGACTTTCCAACCTTACCAGTTTTTTTATTAAAATGGTCAGTTCTTGAAGCATTTGGATGCTACGGAAGAGTAAGAACTTAGAAGCTGTTTAGGTTTTGGGTTTTTTTAACAAAAAAAAAAACCAAAAAAAAAACACCAAAAAAATCTCCCTGCAACCAAAAGCATCCCCCTCGCCAATGTAATCCTACCGACAGTTCCTTTCAAAACAAAACCAAGACCAAAATCCAGGTAAATATTATGAGCTGCATTGATCCCTCTGGGGATA
>VWZY01000785.1:134907-164422 GCA_013399075.1 Chloroceryle aenea
CTGTGTCTGGAGCTGCTGAGGAGATGTCTGCCCGGCCCCGAGGCAAAAGAAAAGGAGCAGTGTCCTGAGCATCTCTGAAATACCTCTCTCCTCCCTCAGAATAATTTATTACTTTTTTTTTTTTTTNCAGGTAAATATTATGAGCTGCATTGATCCCTCTGGGGATACTGGAATGAAAGACTATGAAGGGATAACGCACGCGACGTTGGAAGAAAGAAAATGGAACATTTCCACATTTATTTGCCTAAAACTTTCTCACTGGATAGAAACGGCCCCGTCGGGCCCCTCCTCGGGGACAGGCCCTGGGGGCGGCGGGTCCCGCCGGGACCCCGCTCCCTCCCCCGTGTCCCCCGCANGTCGCCCTCAGGGCCGGTGCCGGGGTTCCGGCTGCACAGTGACGCGGGGAGGTGTAGGGAGGAAGCCCCTGGGAGCTGGAAGCCCCTCGGGGCTGGCTGCTCACCCCAGGTCGCGGCTGACGGAGTGCAGGCTCTCCTGGAAGGCGGCCACGAAGCCCTTCTCGCGGCCCTCCAGCGTCTCCTTGTTCCGCATCCCATCCTTCAGACAATCGAAGACCCGCGTCACGCTGGAGCGCAGCGCCTGGATAGCGGCGATGGCCTGAGAGAAAGCCTCCAGGTTCACCCCGGGGCTCAGCACCCCNAGGGTATATTCCCTCTTCTGGAAGTTCCATGGATCTCTAGCGTGTTCTCCAGGCATAGAAATAAAACCAGTTAAAGTAAGAAGCAAGGGACCCCGTCCTCCTGCAACCACTGTGCTTAGCTTTAAACGGACAAAGGACCTACAGGAAATCTGGGGAGGGATTTTTCACAAGAGCTTGTGGTGATAAAATGGAGGGTAATAGCTTCAAACTGGAAGCGGGGGGGATTTATATTAGAAATTAGGAAGAAGTTCTTCACGCTGAGGGTGGTGAGACCCTGGAGCCGGTTGCCCAGGGAAGCTGTGGATGCTCCATCACTGAATATGTTCACAGCCAGGTTGGATGGACTTTGAGCAAGCTGGGCTAGTGGGAGGTGTCCCTGCCCATGGCAGGGACATTGGATGATCTTTAAGGTTCCTTCCAACCTAAACCATTCTGTGATTCTGTAAGAACACTTCCACAGTATTTCCTTACTCTCACGGACAGACTGAAGATTTGAAGGTTGGGCCCCATGTTACACGTCATGGCTCAGTCTGCAACCAAGAGGACGAGGATATGCCCTTCATTACACAATGTCTGCAAAGCACTGCAAGTTTCAGAGTGTTGTCTGAGCACTAAGCACTACCAGTTTGATTTTGTGGGAGCTGCTTACGTTTCTGATGCCACCACCAGCTCTTCTCACCCTCAGAGTGCAGCTAAAATAAACAGAGCTAAAATAAATGAAGCACTGTCCCGGCCGATAGTCACTCCACACACAGTATAAATCACAGGGCTAGGCTTTTTGTTTTCTCAACTTCCAAAGGAAATAACAACCTCTTTCATACAGGTATTAATGAAATTCAGTAAGCACAATCCACACAGTCAGATTCTTTAGTCAGGGGTGATTTTTTTTATATGTAAAATGGAAATGAATACGACGAGGAAGAGCAGATGTGTCAGTGGCCAAGTGAAGCGAGGCTTTGCCCTCCTCTCAGTGACAATTTTCTGTCTATCATGTGACAGATTCTGCAAATTGCATCCGATCAATTAAATGTTCTCAGACAACATGTGAGGTATTGATCAGTGAAACCCTACCACTTAGCATGAAAAACGAGAAAAGAGAAAAGGCTGCAGTCCTACTTCTCTGGAGCTTAGTAATGCTGCTGTATCTGAGCAAACCTGGAAGCATTGTGGTCTGAAGCAATGTCTTTCAGGCTACATAAACAGTGAAATATGCAGTGCTGTACTTCAAAGAATCAGCAATGGACTGAGGACACTTAGTAAGGCAAATATGAGCAAGACAGGAATAGTTCTTTATGTAAAAAAGAATTGAATCAAAGAAAAGCAGCCAGAGGCAGAGAGGACAGGACTATCTCTGCCAGGCTGGCAACTTAAACTGATTATGGATCTGTAGTATTAGTTATATTAGACATAAAATACCTTTCTTTAGACTATAGTAGATTGGTCATGAAGGTACTGTGCTACTATAATGGAATACCTGTAGGCTGAAAGATCAGTTCTGCATGACATTATTCTATTTTCCTTTCATTGCAAAGTTCAGACTCTGGGTAAACACTGGAGATGTCTGTATTTTATATATTGTAGATGTCTGTAACTATTTTATATGTTATCCCTTAGAAATGGATGATTCTTTTCCAGTTCCTCCTCTCTGATGTAAGATTTACCATTTTTAAACATATATTTTCAGCTGTTAATATAGCATTTATTCTAACTATCTCAAAGATCCCTGTCATTGTGGTGCCCAAGTGCAAGGATGTCTGAATTTACATCCTACCTGGAACAGTAAAAGGGCTTGACCCCTGTTTTCTTTAAATAAAACTGTAACAACAAAACAGTGGCCTGAAAACAAACCCATAAATGTATAAAGAACCATTTGGAACTTGCCCTGAAAGAATAAAGAGCACTAAGCTTTGGCTTAGAAACTGAAAGGAGGGCATTCACATTTTTTTTTCTCCAGGGATTTGCTTTTCCTTGCATAAATGAGGAGCCAAGTTCTCCTGAACAGACAAGGGGCAATTCAGAGCACTGACTTGGTTGGCCCCGTAGGGAGTGAAGCCAGATTCTGTTTCAAGCCCCAGCGATAATGGCTAAAGAGGAAAGAGCAGGAGTTCCTGTTCCTCTTATTACTCCTCCTCCTCCTGTTTTGCCACAGCTAGGAGAAGGCTGTGTAACTTGTGCTCACTGTAGGGCACTGCCTTGCCTAAGTGGCCCACTGCTAGCTTTTAAGCACTGTTCCCCAGGTGGCAGCTTGCCCAAACCAAGGCAGTATGTGCATTTCCTCTTCATTACAGATATATTGTAAGTGGGCATTATGGAAACAAAATATGTGAAACCAGGACATCTCCAATGTACTGATAAAAATATTTTTTTTTGCCTTAAACTCACTAGTAAAACTTAAAAGCAAGAATCTGGCTGATGTTCAAAACATCCAGAAATCTTACTATCTGACAGCTGTTGAGTGGGCTCCTGCAAAATTATTTGTGTGGCCCACCATGGACACGTTCACCTCCGAGCAAGCATCAGAACTGACATCTTTTATCCTCTGCACCAGAAGTACAAGGACCTAGCGAGCGAGCTCCCCAAAAAATGATCCCAGTTAAAGCATACGGATTATATCCACACTGCCCAACGCAGAGTTACGTGGAGATGCAAACAGCATCCACAGCCCTGCTCTGTTAGTTCAGTGTTCTGCCCAGGCTAACAAACCCTGCTCTCAGAATTGCTAATGAGCTCTGGCAGACCCCCGTGCTCACACGGTGGTACTACAGCTGGCCCAGTTACCTCCACACGCTGGTGCACTGTGCCATCTATACCAACGATGAGATGGAACAGGGAAGACTGCAGTGAACTGCCAGGTTTGGATCTGTTCTGCGGCTAAAGAGAGAATTTCGTTTTGGGTGCTGTCAGTCTTGTAACGTATATCAGCTCTCAACTCACTTGGAGAGAAAAGGGGGAAAAAAAAGTAACAATCCAACCTGGCATCACATGCTGCTTGACAAGAGCAGTACAGTTCTCTCCTGAAGCAGAAGCCTGACTGGGGAGCTTGTAATTAAGATGAAGCTTTCCCAGCAAAGTATGTTATGGCAATATTACTCAAATTGCAGCTACTAAGAAGCAAGTGGGCTGTAATTAATCAGCACCATCAAAGAAAAGGGATGATTTCAGAATCCTTGCAGAGGTACTGTAAACAATTTGTTAGGAAAGAAAGTGCCCAATTAGAAATGCATTCTCATTTAAGAGAAATTAATTTTGTTGTCAGAAGAGACAACTAATGGCGACTCTTGGGTTTGGTACCAAGTGCAGATAATCTCTCATGAAATGTCTGGACAGGACTCAACATTTGGAATAACTGACATCATAAGAAATGATCTTTATCTTCCTCTGAGATAGATAAATGCTGATATTTATTCCATGGCAAGCTGGACTGATATTCATCACCAGGGCCTCTTCATTTCTTCATACTTCATTGCTGCAGTCTTGACAGCACTTCAGATAAAGATAATAAACTGATTTTTTGTTGTCGTTGTTATTCAAATAATTGTGATGCTCAATAGTGCAATTGGTAAGACATTCTTGCTATTTTTATCTTCCTATTAATTTCTGTCAGGTTTTCAGTCTTCAGTTAGCCACAGAGTTTACTACATGATGCATTATTAAAACAGAAGAGAAGCTGGGGGGTTATCGACTCGTGTTCAGGCTTCTGCCAAGAGAAGGGAATGTGTCCTGCCTCCTTTTAGACAAGGCTGGAATCACAAGACAATTTCAGATGTGGGGGAGCCTTGATCTTCAGTGTTATTTCTTTCCCATTGTTCCCTGAATCAGAATCCCCCACTATATCCCACAACAGTGAGCGAAAATCTTACCTGAACACTCCTGCCAGAGAAACAGTGAAATAATGAACTGAGGTGACAATGATGTAGCTATCATCAGATTTCCTGTGGGATGAATAGAGTTAGCTGAGTATTGTTTCAGGCTCTCAGGTGACCTGCCTCACATTTGAAGGGATCTTCCCCCACATCATGCTGTGTGGAAAACAGACCCAGAGGCCTCCTAGTCCCCCTGGGGGGGTTCATGGTAGCTGTTGAAACTACAGTTTTCAGGGGGTTATTCAGTTCCTTATCCAGAGCGTTTCGTTTCAGTTTATGGTCATAGGGTGTCCGTATCACACACACAAACTCCAGTACATATCTGGTTTGTCTGTGCAGCCACTAAGGACTGGATGGATTATGAGTCTTCAATTCCCTCTTGTCTGATGAAACCAGCACCCTTGATATCAGTTTTAAGATAATTCAAAGAGATCTGCTGTTATGCTGTGCTGCTTCTGGAGTTTCAGTCCCTGGGGATGTCAACTTAACACCTTATCCCAGCACTGAATTTACATGAGAACTGGAAAGCAAAATACAAAAAGTAAACTGTACCCAGCAAAACTCACGGTGTTATTTTATGCATGCTGAATTCTGTCCCAAAATATGTCAAATTTTACTTGCAAAAATAAAAGGCTGCTGTTTTATTCTCTGTGTTTGCAGTCTGCAGAGAAGTATACTCAGCCACTTCTTTTCCTTAAACATTCAGTGATCAAGTGTGGAATCTGATGTAAAACCGAATGGGAAGAAAGTATCATTATTTAAAGGCTACATAACTGCTTAAAATTAGAGCTGTGAAGGCATCAAAAAATACCAGAAATCACAGATGGTTTGCAGATAAATTCACTTTGCATTTAGTCCACTCAACAGCTAAAAAAAACCCCTGTGCTTTTGCCTTGCTTTTCAGTCTATCTGTTGATGCTTGCTCAAAACATACCTTCTTTAAACCGAGCTTTGAGTCATGTTCTGTTGCCCTATACATTCAGATCCTCATCACTTTGAAAAATCTGCACAAATACATGTATTTTTAAATGATGTCATTAAAATTTAATCTATTTTGCTCATTTTCAAAATGACAACGATCCTGAGCAGGTTAAGTAAGACATTAGCAGGGATGAAATGATAGCAAGAACAGACAAGTAGTTTCTGCAGTATGCAAGTGGCTGAGACAGAATGACCCAGTTGCTTCTTCTTCACTATATTGATGATTCTGCAGTATTAGAGTCAGTTAAACTCATTGTTTTCCCTATGCTAAGACTGCAGGATCAGGCTTTTACAGAATCCTGGGATATTCGTGTATTCTGTAATTTAACTAGTTAAAGCCTATTAGCCTTTTTTAATGCTTGGGCTGTATTTTCAAATGTTCTACCTCGTCCCGTGGGCTTTCTCTCTGACACTGGTTTGGCTCTGGGGAAAATTCCACTTCCACTGTCATGAAAGACCAGGATTTGGCACAATCATTCCAGCCTCACTGCCTAGCAGCAGTCAGCAGAATTTGTTGCATATATAATGCTTGAGTTCTACTCCTCACCCGTTTCCTGCAGAGGTAGGATTTTGCAGCAGGCAGGGAGGGGGAAGCTCAAAACACGATGGTTATTCAATACATGGTTGAGCACATCCCCTAGCTATTGCTCTTCATTGATGGTTTTAGATGGCAGTGTATCCGCTGTTATGACAGTAAATATGATGGAGTTCATGGTACGATATATGGCAGTTCTTCTTGCCAAGAGCAAACTCTAACCTGCAACCTGGAAAAGCAGAAGTTGCTTTTCCCCAGGCTCTTCAAAAAATCTGACAGAGTAACAATCGCTGAGACAAGTTCAAAGAGGTCTGAAGTTCATGATTAGTAAATATTATTTGAGAAAAGTGTAATCTCAGGACAATAAGGCCTAACACAAACCAGGTCCAGGAATGATTTTTGGCAACCTTCAGCTTTATTCCTTCTAAATACAAATGCAGCATGCCAAGCAGCCATCCATCCTGCCTAACTCCTGAGCTTAGCTTTCCCCATTCCACCAGCCACTTGCCAAAAGCCATTTGCTCCAGTACTTCTCACAAAAGCCAAGCTACTTCTCATAACTCTCTATCCTAATTAAGCTACTTGCTGGCTTTTATAATCACCTCTCCATAAACCAATCAATCTCAGCAGGAGTTTTAACAGATGAAACTAGGCTGATCTCCTCTTAAAGCACCAGCCATCTGAAAACAAGGTCTTACTCTTTAGCTGTTCTTGCATGCCTTTTTTCATTTCTTTTCAGGCTGTAAAAGAGAGAGGCCAACAACAAACGTGACTATAGTCAAATATGCTTAGGGCTGAACAAGGACATGGAAGCCTGCATTTTTCCAGTCAAGTCAAGCATTTCTAGCAACTGTATAGATCAGTTATTTTCTTACAAGCTGTTTCATGCTCAGTATTGTTCATCAATCCATTAAGAAGGACAGACAGCCATTCTTTCTAACAGAAATCCAGACAAAACAGGCAGAATAAATCAAAGTTCAGAACTTGAGCGTTTCAGAAATTCAGTTCTTCATCCTGACCTTTATCCGAGAAAGCATCTGAACCCAACTTGGAGTACACACAAAGGGACTTATGAATCAGTAAGGCTTTCTGCACCCCTGCTGCCTGCTTCGGGACCCTATTTCTGGAATCTGACCTGGTAGCCAAACCAAACTCTGTTCAGAGTCCACAACCAAAAGAGCATTTCCTCCAGAGTGGGCTCCGCATAGAAGGCACACATTCGAAAACTGCACAGAGCATCCTAAATCACTGCAGCCCTCCAGAGGTTAGCAGGACATAAATGGCACTGCTCAAATTGTCACCAGACTGGATTTATTCAGAAACTTCTGTTCCCAGAGATGCTGCTATAGAAAACATCCTGCATGAACAAAAAAAACCCCAACAAGGTAATCAATGTGGTGTTGTCAAAGGCATTCTAGCATGTTTCTTGCTGTCTCATAATATGGGATAAAAGGGACATCAATACTTGGAGATAGTGGAGACGCCATATAATGTGCAAATAAATTGGCTGCAAATAGAAGACTACCTTCATTTTGTCAGGGCAGAAGCAGGAGCAGATGCACACACAGTGGGGCCACATTGCTACCGGCATCCCCAGCGAGCATTCGCCCCATTTGGGTGCTGCTCCACCAGGACCAGCAGACCCAAAAGCAACATGAAGGATCACGTGGTGTTGACGTTGGGCTGCTGCCACACTGGCACGCCAGCTAGCGGTGTCCATGGGCCAGGGAGGAACCAGAGGCATGTTTGGCGTGGTCAGCAGATACAGAACAGATTGGATTTTTTCCAAAGGCTATTATCTGAAAAAGACTTTGCTTTATACTTGGGCTGATATGGTAAACTGCATCCACTTAGCTCAGGGAAAGGTCAGAGATATTTTAAAGTAAAGAAAGGCCATCTTTGGCAGCTGTACCCAATTCAGAGAGATATATTATCCCCAAAGGCTTGTAAGAAAAAAAATCCTTATTTATTTTATTTCTGCATATTCCACTTACAGTTACCCTGGTGCATTCTTTCTGTGAAATTGAGCTGTTTTCAAGCAGACTTCATCCAGTCTTCCCTAAAATGAGACGGAGATTGTCTAAACAAACAATCACTTCCTGGAATTTGCAGGTCTAATTCCATACTTCAGTATTCAAGGACTCCAGAAAAAAGTGACATCCATCTTCCTTCTTAAAAAAGAAAGAAAGATTTTCTTTCTATCTAGAGATTATTTAGTGCTCTGTTATTGACACTGCTTCTATTGAAAGATTTAAAGATAAAAGTGCAGTGTATTCAAGTAGCGATCATTTTTCATCGTCACTTAGTGACAGTACAACCTGTAGTCAATTGCAGCAGATTTATCTTTTCTGCTATTGATCGGGTGTGGGGCTAAGCTGTTTGCAGATACCTGCCTCTGTCTCTTCTGGACTGCAGCAAGAAATGCATAAGGAGTGGATAAGAGTGGTGCTGAGCAGTCTTGTTTTCATTTGAAAGCTGTTTAATTAGTTCCCTATAACTGGCTAGATAAGTTGCTAGAAGGTAATTTGTTGATGGACACGAGGCATTTCCTGCTGGACACGGGGAACAGCGTATAAATGCCATTTTCCTGCGTAGCTCGGTCTAAAACATGTCACAGAGAGCTGGGTTCAAGACACCAGATGCAAATGAAAACATCAGGCATTGGAGGGACAGATGTTTTGTGAAAGTAGGAGCTGCCGTCAGGTCCCTAAAGCAAACCTCCCGTGACCTCCCGTGGTGAAGATGCTCTCTGGTATTCTTGTGAGAATTCCCATCACATCATGGAAAGTTTCCTTTTGCTTTTTGAAGTCCACAGAGAACAGAAAGTATTATCCTGAGGGTTTGGAGCACTCCAGCCTCCAAAGCTCCGTGAACAATTTTTATACTTAAGACACATTCATTCTGGTCACCTTCTGGGTTTAGAGTGAAGCTGAAGGGAAAAAAAGAACAGAAATGGTTTGGGTTTTATTTAGATGCAAGGAAGATGAAAATGTTTTATTTAGATGCAGGGTTGAACCTGCTTGTTCTCAAACAGTACAATATTGGATCCCAGATTCTTGTCTTAAACACATCTACTATTTTAAACAGAGGCAGACTTCTATATATGCTCTTCTTCACTTAAGCCAAATCCATCAGTAAGTGCTGATACAGGGGCTGTGAATTTGCTAGCTGAATAATGTTTGTGGGAATCCTTAAGAGACCAAGAAAGCTTTCTCTAGAACCTGTCATGCACCTCCCTGATGGATCACAGCTCACAAACCGTAAATGCACTTAATGTGGGGAGAGTCAGGACCAGATCTCCAGCTTCCTGCAGGAGTCACTCGGTTATGGAGCTAAAAGGTGCATTTGTGCTTGTTCCTCTTACCAGGTACGAGCTGAAATGTGACCTGACACCTTTGAAGTTTCTATATATCAGGCTTAAGTTTTAAATATAAGCTGTGAAAGAGGCTTCCAAAGAACTTCAGTGAATGAACAGACCAGGGTGCCTCAGTGCTATGTGCAGCTTTCTCATCCCAGTGATGATGCCATTTATCCAGAGTCCCCACTGTGACTTTGGCTTGCTCCCTTTTTGGATATTGCCCAGATGGTTTAGAAAGGGGAAAGACAAGCACTGGCCATTGCCTGGACAAGGAGACCTGTTCTATTCCTTGTGCATCCTGCTTTTTCCTTCCACTCCTGCTGGGGAGACCCAGCAGATTCATTCACACCACAGCAAAAAGCCCCAAATATCATAACTTCAGGAACTACCTTGAGATGAAAATCACATACTGTATTCTAGAGCCGGTGACTTAACCAAACCATGCAAGTTATACAAATAAAACATACATGTATATATAGGTTCACTCCAGCTATGAATGTTACAGCATTCTAGCCCTTGTCTCTTTCCTTGTTATGATTTTGAGGTTCATTTTCTAATTGCTTCTGTGGAAGACATTTTTTTCCTACCAAGACTTAAACTTTTACACTCCTCTGACTGCCTTGTCATTTCCTGATCCAAACCTTTTTGATTAATCATCTCTTAACAGGTTTATCAATCTGTTCTGAAGCCCCTACACAGGAACATACATGTTCAGCAGATATTTCCTTTATAACTTTCTCTGCTACACTCTTTTGGAGAACCATTCCAAACGGTGCCAGCTAACTCTTGCTATTTGCAGACATGGGAGATGGGATTCTTCACCATGAGCATTTGCCAAGGTAGCTATATGAGTATACTAGCAAAAGGATATTTCTCCCACTGTATAGCTCATTCCTGTTCTTCAAATAAACTGTACTAGTAGAAAGACTTCCACTGCCTCAGCAGAAGGCTTTTGTTGACAGGAAATTAGTTTCACCTCTTGCACTGCAAACCAATATAACAACAATAACACGGCTTTTGACCAGGACAAGTTGTTTTCTCCTCATTATTCACAGCTGCCAAGAAAAGAATATGATCACTGTCTTAAAGAATAAAAAGTGGCTTCATTTTGTCCCCCCAAATAACCTGCATTTCTGATCCATTCTGAATTCTTTTTCTTGTTAGGCTTTCCTGCACAGATAACAACGTTAAACAAATTAGCAAATTACTCTCTCTGAAAGAGCCAGGTCATATTTCACCATTAGAGAAGGAGTCTGATTTTTGCTTGAGTGAAAATAAATCCACAATAACAGTATTTGCTATCATTCATGTCTCAACATTCCCCCTCAAAATAGTTTCATTTTGATATATATATAATGCTTCAGCTTTACAGCTTAAAATAATGTCAATAATTACAAATCTCACTGTTTTATTTTAGGCACTGTTCTCCCGGAGTGACAGAAGCACACAGATTGAGAATGTTGCTAAAAAGATTTCTGGAAGAGAGGAAAAACACATCGAAGCTTCGCCTAAATGGTAAAAAGGAAGGAGATGCTCTTTGGACACAGTGGCAAGGAGATAAAACAGTTTCTAATGTTCACCATTTCCTTAAAGCCCAAGCAGGGGTCTGTGGCAGTAAACTAAAGCGCTGCAGGATCGTGAGTTCATGCTGTAATATTTTGGCCCTTGTGGGATGTTAGACTGCAATATTGAAACGAAGGATCAGACTCTGAAGCCTGCAATCTGGTGCCCCTCTCTGGCTGTCGTCCCTAGTTCTAGAGAGAAGAAACCCAATAAAGCATATTGATCAAACCCTGTCTGATGTGTCAGGTAAAAAATAGCCCTTCGTATGTAAACAGCAAACTAGGCAGACCAAAACAATCTTCAAAAACTTCCTCTCCTTCGAGTTCCTAAAGCTCTTTCTGTTGCTATACAATGAGAATATTTTGGTGAGTTTTATGAGCTCTATCACTGACCTATTCATTTTCTAATGTCTGAAGAATGACAGATCTTCTATTGCCCATGGAATAAAAAAGCAAAGCCCTTTAGAAGCCTATTAGCAAAACAATATTTACAACAAAGCACCAAGGAAAATCCTCCCATTCAATTTTACAGCAATTTCCCTGGAAGTGTCTTTCCCACTGACAACAGCTGGACCTAGTTGCAAATGAGCTGACTGAAGGAAGTACATCTGATTGCAGATGTAATAAAATTCATGCTTGACACCTTAATTTTTTTTAATATGTATTAGCCACCAGCAAATCACTGCATTTGCTGGTTTGCAGGCTAAAGCTATCAAAGATCTGGCAGGAGAATAGACAGGGAATGCAAAAGCTTGTGGAGTCCTTCAAAGCTTGGTGCTTAAGACACAGCTTTTTAATGCTATTGATTCCTAACAATCGATATTTTTTTCAATAAGAAAGTCTCATATTACCCCTTTTCCCAACCACCCTTCACAATGAACTTAGTTAGGATGAAAAAGCACTTAATGGGTTTCTCTTGAGGTCTTTTTTTTTTTTTTTCCCCAATCTGTTCATTGCAGCCTCTTCTTCCTTACAAAGTTCACCTCCCTCAGCCCTGATGCCTGACACTGTGTGGTTCTGGAGTGGTTGGCCAGGATTTTTCCAGTGTAACAACCTGACACCAGGTTACAGTTTGACCGAGACAAATTAATTTCTTTGAAATTAATTAAATTGCAACCACATCACCCTATTGCCTTTGAGGTTATTTATTAGAATTTACCATCAAAAGCAAAGACTTGTCCTCCTTCCTCATTCCTGTTGTATTTCTGCAAACAGCTTAGCTATCGCTGAGCTTCCTGAACAAGGTTTTAAAGTCTTGCACGATGACTTTTGAAAAAAGTAAGAGTGGCACCGGGAGAATACAAAACTTTGCTTAGAGACAGAACAGAGGGAGTAGAAACTGTGGCTGCTGCCACCAGAGATTGCCTGAGAACTGAGTTTCATTGCTGACTAATTGCAGGCAAATTGCTTCTGCTGGAATGTACCTTGAGTGAACAGGAGCAACAATGTTTGCAAGGTTTAATGAGGATGGAACAAACACTAAATGCTGCTTGAATCCTCCTGCAGTGGAAGGGTATAATCCCCTTTCTTCTTCAGTCTGTGGTATGGGAGAGTGGGATTGCCCTCCCATTTTCAGTGTTGCTCCATTTTCTGCTGAAGAAAACACTGAGATGCTCTTCCCATCCTGGTCTGTCTCCTAACCCAACAGGATTATTCCTGGACAGAAACACACATTTCTGTGAAAGGGAAATATTTCTCTTTCATCAAGATGTTGTGAGCTGAGACTAATGATCAGGCCTCATTACAATCAGAGGCTGCTTTTCCTCTTTTTATTTTATTTTTTGCAGAGTAACACTGTGTGTGGCATCTCAACACTTTAAAAATAACCTGCTGTTCCACTGGTACCTTCCAGGATGCTAATAAGAGCTTCACATAAAGGATGTTGCAGAATCTCTAATAACAAGCTTCAGGTTTTTTAAAGGAGTAGCATTCACTGCTTGCTTCTCTAAGTGGCTCTTTAACCAGGCCTACCAAACATTGCAGAAACACACATAAATGCATTTTAATCAACCACAGAAACACTCTGTAGCACAAGTAGTTACTAAGAAGCTATACCCGCATGAGCACAGGTAAGTAGGCTAGTAAATATTTGATAAACTATTGGTACACAAGATAGTAAACATAAATATTTAGTATAATATTTATTTACCTTTGTATCCTATCTTTAGAATAATGTTATGTCTGAAGACAAGTATACATTCCAGTGTTTGGACTAGGAATAGACGTGTGCTTAGGTAAGATATTTAATAGGGTGTCATGATGCAGGCAAGAAAGGGAAAGGATTAGTTTCTAAGACATATACACAGACACACAGCTAGATACATATTTAGTTTTCTTTGTAGAGTAATTGCACTATGAGAAACAAATGCAATATAAATATCAGAATCTCTTCACAAGGTAGTATATGTTGGGCTTTTAACATACGATTTGTCAGTTGGTAGGGAATGACCTTGGGGGGTTGCATTACAAAATGCTGGACTGGCATGAGGGCAGATTTTCAACGAACACGGTATGAAGTGCAAATATCACTCCCCCAAGGCATAGCCCCAAGCACAGACAGATTTCATGCCTTTCTTATAGAATAAAACAGAGGGTTTGGTGATTCTTTAGAGAAATGCAGGATGCAATCACTGCAAAGATAAAATTTCCTTACCCAAAGCCCTGGGAATGCTCTAGCTCCCTAGCAGGGCTGCGACTCCTCCTCTGTCAGGCTGTCTTTTGCCTCCGTCCTGAAATAGAGGTGGTGTAGAGTTTGACACATTAATATTTATTACAGCTTGCAGTGCAGCAATAGTCCTATATCAGAGCTGTCTCTATTATAGAAAAGACCTGCATTATAGCAAGAGGTGGCCCTTTACAGGGATTTGGTTTTTCAGCCTGATAACACATTTTGGACTACAGGGTCTCTCTATACATTGAAAATTCCTTTTAGAGCTCCATTGCATTTATGATGACAGACAGCCTTTATCTCCAGTTGAGGGTCTTTTCAAAGAGTTCCCAGAGTTCTGATTTTTTTTTTAATTAATTAAATGAGATTTCTTGCACTATATATATCTGTATGTGTATGTGCAGGCTTGGGTACTGTTTAGCACCGTTTATTTTGGACTCCTGACCAAAGCCACAATGTCAGCTAGGCTGGAATATTTTGTGCCAAAGTAGAGGAGTCATCTCTGGGGGACCAGTAAAGCATTTAATCTCTCATTCCTGGGCTTGATGTGGCCCATGTTACTCAGGGCTCACTACTGCTCCACGGTGACCACAGTGGATGTGGCACGGCAGTGGCTCTGTCCTATGGGATATTAGTTGTCTGTTGTACAAACAACGCTGTCACCACTGATACCTCTGCCAGAAGGACTTCTGTGCAGTGTTGGGGTTTGATGGTTTGTTTTTTTTTTCCTGACCATGCACTGTCTTTTTAGCAACATGCCTGCTGAGTATTAACCACCCTGATGATCCCAGCACATCTCCGTAGCACTGCTGCTTCCTTTCGTCCCAGCTGACGTGCTTTTCTGCTTTTGTAGCAGTTTCAGCAGAGGGGCCAAGGACTGGCAGAACTACAGGCAGCTGAGCAACCTGCAACCTTCCCTTCCTCTTCGCAGGCAGCTTGCAGCCAGGCACCAGTGCTGATGGACAGGGTGGGAATCTTTGGTTGCCTGTTTACCTTATTGATACTAATTCTGTAGTTCTGATGCCTTTAGACCTGGGCTCTGCTCTGCCGTGCACTGTGCAAACAGGGCAAAGAGATGCTCAGTTCTCTCAGACTTTATTTCTGAGAGTTAAGGACCTGCTGACAATCTCCTCTGGATGCAGCTGGGCTGGCTGATGTGGTAGCTGTGTTTGGACACCTGTCCATGCAGGAGGACACTGCTCTCCCTTCTGTCCACCAGTTTGCCTGGACTGCAAGGGGTGAGGGAAGGGTGCTCGGGGACAGCATTTGTCTAGCAGAGGTGGGGTGAGAGGCAGAGGGTGGTGCTGAGGGGAGGATTCCCTCCAGCAGGAGCTGGGGGAGAGTGCAGTACACATCAGAGAGCAGACAAGGCATGTCAGGCAGGAGCAAAACAGAAATGAGTGAGGAGGAGGGATTTGAAAGAGCACGAGGTGGTTTCTCAAACTCTTGTGGAGGAATTTCCCCATGGGGATATACTGGGAAGTCAGAGAAAAGGTGCAAAGAAAGGTAGGAAAGCACTTCTACCAGCAGCTTCTGTAAAAGTATGGGAAGACAAGACCTGCGTCAGTCATGGCCAAGAGAAAGAGTGTTGGCATTATCAACACACAGGAATACAAACCACAGGATTAACCCCGGGCCTGAGTTTGACGTGGAAATCAGAGGCTGCATATCTGAGATTCTACATGGAAAAAAATCTGTGCAATCTGATGAGGACAGGGTGGGAGATGCAGGACGGATGGGGCACTGTGGCAAGCCTGAGTGAGGGTTTGGCGTGACTCTGATGAAGGAAAGTCTGCAGTGTTTTCCTCTTGGGAACACCAGATGAAATTTCAATGACACGAAAGGGAATTTGTACAGAAAATGTACCAAAGACCCTCATCTAGAGCA
This sequence comes from Chloroceryle aenea, assembly GCA_013399075.1. Classification (NCBI taxonomy): domain Eukaryota; kingdom Metazoa; phylum Chordata; class Aves; order Coraciiformes; family Cerylidae; genus Chloroceryle; species Chloroceryle aenea. The sequence goes on from VWZY01000785.1 coordinate 150,420, forward strand.
AGGAGGGACTAAGAAAGTTGTCAAAGAGTTTTGGAAGCCAAACTACAAAAACCGCATCATCAGAAGACAATTTGGAGAGTCTCTTCCATGACCAGGAAACACTGAATCTATACTGTCCTTGTGGATGTGGGCAATGAGAAGGAGCCACTTTAGTCTGCCAGTTTCCCAAGTGACATAGTTATCACCAGGTGGGGAATGAAACCAGAATACCTTCTGTTCTGAACGGTGAGCAGGTCTCGGAACAGGAGAGGAAGGCTGAGCGTAGACCCATTGGCACAGGTTGTATGATCCTCCTGCTCTGATCCTAACTGGACCTGGAAGAGTTAAGGGAAAGGAGAGTCAGGAGGAACTCACCACATTGATCTCTCCCCTGTGCTGTCAGCAGTTTCCCCCTTCAAGTGCTGCTGTTCCTTCCACCTCAGCCAGCTGCAGCCAGGACACGCTGTACCATCCAGGAGAACTAACCCATCCGAGTCTCTCCTAGATAAGGGTCTCCTCTCTCTCTCTGACTTGCCCCTCAGCCCTTCATTTTTCATTGATGGGCTGGTAAGATTGTGTCTGACTTCATTGAGAGGCTTTTAAAATCTTAGTCTTTGCTATTATTATTGATCAGCTTTGTCCTCTTAATGGGCTATATTTTTGTCTCCCGGCTTGTTGCATCATCAGGTTATGTGTTACTCTTCAGGGTTCTTTATATGGATTCATAAATGTGAATACAGTTGGGGGACAGCTTTGAGCAGAGATGCTAATCTTCTAAACAACCCCCCCAAGCCATCTTTCAGTGTTTAGGAGGCAATTTGCAGTGAGAAAAGTGATGGACAATCTGGTCATTGCATTTCTCCCGGGGAAAAGAAAAAAAAAAAAAACCAAAGAGGGAGAGCAAGCTGCCGTTCTACAGGGAGAGTAAGAGTGTTTACTAACTTAGTGAGCCAATGCACAAGCTTCATACCTGCAGCTGTGGGTTCTTAGCTTAAAAATACATAAGTAGTAATTAATAGTTTGCACTTAGATAGCATTTTTACAGATTAACCTCTCCACCAAAACTTCACCTCAATCTAAATGCAGCCATTTCTGGAGTGGAAAATAGTGGGAGTTTAATAATGCATAGGAACACTGTGCAAGAACTCAAGACAGGAATATTATACAGAAATAAAAATGCAGGGGCAAGGATCATAGTGAGAGAACACAGTTACTCCAGCTAGAATTGCTTCACGCAGTCCAGCTAATAACCAGCCATACAAAGTTGTTGCTGAATTGTTAAAATATTACAAGTAGGCATCACAAGTACACTTCAGTTCCATATCTCATCTTACAGCTTGCATCTCCCAGAGCGTGGTGCCTCCAATCTAATACCACTGCATTAATCCAATATTGATTCTAAGGAAACAGAGCTTCTGAGCCACCCAAACAATGTTTTGCAGCGCAGAAGGTTTCCATTGAGATCCGTCCTCAAGCCAGTGACCCAGCTGTCCTGGCAGTTTGTGAGAGCAGCAAATAGCACATTGCAAGGTGATGCGGGTGCAGTCCATTGATTTGATGGTCTCATCCTCATCCTCTGGAAGTGCATTCATTGCACAGTTTAGCTCGGATGTCAGAAAAGTACTGCAGGCAAGAGAACTGCCTCAGAAGTGGGTGATAGTTTCCCTGTTTTTTCTGTTGCTAAAAAATGCTGTTTCCCTTATCTACTCCTCCTTCAAAGTCCTCAGCATTGTTTGGCATCTGTTGGTTGCCAGGGGATGGGGATCAGGTGCCACTTTTAGCCCTCTGCCTTGGGTTCTTGTGGCTGGGATTTGACTTTGAGCTGCTTCATTCACATCAGCTCACTGATATTCCCTGTGGGGTTTGTTCAGCCGTGCCCATTACCGTAGGCTGCAAGCTCTTGGCAGCACACACCTTGGTCCTTCTACTGCAGTGATGATGCCCTGTGACATATGGAGCTGGAGATCTTGTTCACCTACAGGGTGTTCAGCTCATGAAAAAAGGAAAATATACCACCCAGGGGGTGTTCACTCATTTGCTGACCCCAGGTATTCCTTGGCTGGACTCTGCTCCCCTCCAAATTCTCTCCTGAGGGTTGAGTTCTAATCAGATTAATTTGTCTGTTGGCCAGAGAGGAGTAACAGTAAATCTGAAGTCCTGAAGGCTTATGGAAATTTGCCCACACGAAGTATATAATTTTTAAATATAAAGGAGAAAATGGATTTGCAAAGTAAGTTTCTCATCTGGCAAAACAAGCTATAACAGAGCCCAGCAAAGGGGAAAAAATAGTCTAGAGGATGCTGCAACACAGCTTGAGTGCAAGGGTTTCATCTGAGAAAGGCAGTCTCTTGTACTTTTACTGGAAAGGCATTTTAGTCTGAAAATGAAATCTAGACAGGATGTTACTGATGGTCTACATCTTATTTTCAATAAATGATGAACTTCCATGTCCCATGAAATATGAAAGTAGAAAGCTGCATTCTATTACATTCAGCAAAGGCTTTTTTCCCCCCTTTTGTTTAAATATATTCATTATCAAAGGTATAGTGCCCTTGAGAAGCTGAGGCAGTTGCTTGTATTGCTGTGCAAGGAATTTAAGATACTTACTGAAGTTTTTACAAACAATGATGCAGAGCTGTGTAGCGTGTCTTTCAAGACCCCCGATCCATCTATTCAGAGCTGACACTTAAGCTGTAAAGAGACATCCTTGTCAAACTTCTTACATATTGCATATACAATGAGATGGCTCTTCATTTCTAGCACACTAGTTGCAGGAGTTAGAATTTAAAGCAGAAGGGCTCTAGACCTCTTATTTCAGACTCTCGTGGCTCCATGTGCAGAAATCACGTTGGCAGTAATCAAAGTTCAGCATTTACATTGAATGCACAGTACGTGACAGGGCAGGAAAATATTTTGATGAAAAAGAGCCTGGCTAGATACTGAGCTGCAGAAACTGTTAGTGTGCTACGAGTCGGGGGGGAGGGTGAAGAGACAATACTTGTTTGGCGTGCGGGTTATCCCCACACATCCTTTGTTCTTTGTCCAGCTGTTCAGCAGTGACAGTAAGGGAAATAAATGTATGTATCATACAGACCTACAGTACAAAACAGAGAAAATTATCTCAAATGGCTGATTTCTGAGTCAGTAAGAGTAATAAGATTCAGTTCAGCCCTTACATACATACCAATGACTTCATCTTACGATTCCTCTTTACCTTTTACACCTCCTTTTACTATTATTTTATTCTACTAACACTTTTCCTAGCTTCTCCCTGTCCTTTAGACACACCAATTACTCCTCCATATAATATCTTAATTTTTAAGATGCGTGACACCCTCACACGTGGTTTAAAAGCAGGGAGAACTATTTATCTTCTCAGAAAATAGCAATGCTTGATAATAGCCAGATTTTGGTCTCTGCGGTGCAGTCAAGAAAGGGTGGCTCAAGTGTCTTCAGTAGCTTACAGCCCTGGAACTGAGGTAACTAGAAGTCGATGCCTAAGCTGACAGGAAGCTTTCTCCTGTGGTTATGCACTTCAGAGGAAAGTGCAGATGCCAGATGTGCTGGGTGCTAGAAGAGCTCTGACTTTATGCCACCTTTTGTCCATGGCATCCTCAGCTGCAGCCATACAAAACAACGAGAAAACATCTGATGTTTACAGTTCATTTTCTAAAGTTGCTTAGTTAATGTAACTTACACTAACAGCTTGATTGTGCCTGCTAGAGTTCACTAGTTATCCCCATAAGAGAAGTCTCTGGGCATCATCTGAACCAACTCATTCCCTGCCAGGAACTGGCGAGATTTCTTCAAGCAGCAGTGATGGAGACAGCTTCTTTACAAATCAGTATATGCTCAGCTCCTGGGAAAAGGGTTTTCAGGGGAAGAGCAGGTAGAGCACTGCTCTGTTTTGGAAGCAAGCAGGAGTTGAAGATTTCCTTCTGCTTCCATGACTCCATGGGAACGGTGCCTTTCCAATGGCACCGTTCAGAGCAGCAGTAACACTGCACAGCATCAGCTCGGGCTTATGCAGGCAGCCTCCAAAGGCTATTTCAGCATCTGGAGATCCTTAAAGGTGCTTGATAAATATGCCCACTCTTACAGCAGGTGCCACGTCCTATTCCACCAAGGAATTTTCCTGTATCTGCTCCACGGAGAAGTCCATGCGACGCTGAAGGTCATAGCTCTGGGAAGTCCTTGCATTAAGTGACCTCAGCTTGCTAGGATGTGGTCCTGGGTAATGTCTAATGGGTTTTGTATGACTCAGGTTTTTCTCCTTTGTCCTTCCCTCTCCTTCACCAAGGTGCATCTTGCTAGTTAAGTGGTTATGCAGCAACAGCTGCAAAGTACCATTTTGAGGCAAATAATTATTAATATCGCTTTGCCAATTTGCCACAAACTACTGAACATCATTCTTCCAAGCAGCCTGATCACTGCAACCCTTTGGGCAGAGTGTGCATTTGAGCTTCACGTGCATTTTGATCCTGCAACAGTGGTGCAGAAGGATCAGAGCCCTGACTTTACCTGCCTGGCAGCAGAGCCAAGCGGTGCTCCCAGCACAGCTCCAGCCAGCCCAGGCTCTTGCTCTCATCACACTGCGAGAGTACTGAGGAAAAAAATCTGCTGTAGTGAGCAGTCCTTGTGCGCTGTGGCAGTTGGGGAGGTGGCAGAGGAAAGCTAATGCTCCGCTGCGATACTAGAGGGCACTGTAAACCTGGCAGTTTTGGCTTCCGAGTGGGACGAAGTAAAAAGTGAAGTGTTTGCTATTTGCGGTCATTAAAGCTCTCTTGGTACTTAGTGCAAAATTAGTGCTAACCCCTGGGTCTCCAACAAATTAATTTGCAGAATTACATTCTGCTATCGTAGATCCCCCCCTCCCTTACACTTCAGTACAGGATCCTTATTCATTGCCAGGCCCTGAGCTGCTGTATCCTGCTGCTGGAGGGGCTCCTCTTCCAGTAAATGATCAGCCGGAGTAATGCTCAGAGGGAAGGGGAGCAAAAACCATTAGGAGAACTCGGGAACGTTTTTTAAAGCTATCACTTAACAGTAATATGTTCATTAATTGGCAGCCAGACCGCTGCCTGACTTCACTTAAAAAACCTGATGCTTTCCTTTTATTGTGGTCGTGCAAGATTTCATCCTGTGTCTTTCATATGTGTCAACATTAACTTTTTCCTGTGTGCCTGCTTAAAGATACACACCTGCCAGAAAGGAGGAGAATTCCTGCACTGCGAGAGAAAAAAGCTGGGTTTCAGAGTCTTTTAAAATGTATTTTAAAACAAGAACATGCTATTCTAAATGAAACACTCCAATCAATGCAATCGATAGATTAATAGGTTTCAGTATCTGTCTCCTCAGATCCTCCTCATACACCCATCACTGTAATTTATAACTCAGGATTCGACTTCAATGAGTAAGATTTAAACTGAAACAACAACAGACTGACAAGTAAACAAGACTTCCCAATTTAAATGCAAAGTGTATACCCAATATGCAGAATCAAGCTCCCTGTTCTCACAGTACCACTGCCACAGAACCATGGGGAAGAAGAGGAGAAGGGATCTTGGGAGGTCACCTAGTCCATCTCCTTCCCCCAGGGTAGGATCAACCTTGCCTAAATCGCTCCTGACAGGAGTTTCTCTAACCTGTTCATCCCTGGAGGGTTTTAAGGAGATTCCACAAGCTCCCTGAACGGTCTGTTCCGGGTGTCAGTTATTCTTATGGATGGAACATTTTCCCTGAAGCTTAATCCAAACTGTGTTTGCTGCAGTTTAATCCCACTACTTCTGGCCTCCACCAATGGATGTGGGCAATAGTTTATCACTATCGCAGCATCTTTTACATCTGGAGAGATTATCACTGTGGTTTTGTCAGCCTTAAATAATCAGCTGCAGTTCTTTCCTTCTTGGTAGGTTAGTTTCTAGAGCTCTGACTGTTCTTTTCATTCTCGGTACTTTTCTGGAAGTCTCATGACCAAAACTGTTCCTCCCCAGCAGGCGGTACCAATGGGAGCTGTGTACCAGATCACACCCTCTTCACACAGCACAGTGCCAGCTTTGCTTTTCTCACATCAGAGTACCACAGTTGGCTCAGGGTTAATTTCTTGGCCACAATATTACCCCTTTTCTTTAGAAACGCTGCCTCCACGGCCATTTCCTGACGCAGGTCTCAACAGTTCTCAAACATTCTTGCTCTTGTCCTTTTCAAATGTCAGTCTATTCTTTCCAGCTCATTTCTTCAGTTTGTTAAGATTTCAGAGTCTTCCCCTGTTCTGAGAGCACTTGCAGCCCCACTCAGCTTGGTATTGTCAGCAGACACAATAAGTCTACTCCATATTCCATCACCCATGTCAGTAATGAAAATATTGAGTAGTAGCAGACCCTGCACAGCCCCCTGCAGCGCTGTGCTCAAGCCATCCTTCCACTTTGACAACAAACAGCCGATAGATTTCAGCATGCTTTCCTAGCTGGCCTGGTATTTACCTCTCCTTGACTATATCCCCCCGCCTCGCTCTTGGGAACGCCATATGAAAGGGTGTCAAAAGCCTTACTGCAGCCAGGATGTACCACATCCCCAGCTTCTCCCATCTTGGAGACCTCCTGCCCTGTGACAGGAAAATCAGACGAGTTATTCTTGACAAAACCACAGCTTGTGGTGCTCCTGGTTACCTTATGCCCATGCCACGCCTGGAATTTGGATCTAACGAGCAAAATTCCGTCCCCATTGACAAATCTCCCAAGATCCAGGAAAGACTTTACCACGTCCAGACTCCACCCAGCACACAGAAGCAGTGGAAACACCATTGCATTAGAGGTCCCGGGCGTAAGCAGTGGTTTCATTTCCCGGAGGGCACGATGCAGAGCATAGTAGAGGGGCATCATACATGGGTTTGAGCTTTGTACACCCCGAGTACCATCGCACTGTGCCTCTCTGAAACCACATTATCTGGTGCTACATCATTTCATTAGTACCCTCGGTGCAATGGGTCGGATTCAACAGAGGTGGAAGCAGGTATAATTTACACGCTGAAGGGAGCTGGAAGAAGGTGTAAATTACTCAAGCACAGCCTACCTAAGATTCGCTTAAAATTCACTCTGAATTTGGCACCAGATATACAGGAGATAATCAAGCTTTCCTTTTTGAGATCTTGTGTATTTAAAACCTGCTGTGTTTAATTTTTGCAGTCACAACAACGCTCATTCATAAATATTTCCTAATGCTCAATCCTATCAGTATGTGCAGGGCAGTCTTTGATTAATGGACTAGAACAATGGGATCAAATATATTTTGGGCTCCAGAATACCACTTTGTAATGCCTAATATTTGATAAGATATTACAGATAGGCTTGTCTTCTGACTAGATGTGACTGCACTTGAATTCTGAGAATCTCAGATACAGATCTTAGAAAAGATGTGCATTTCAAGTGAGTCCTAATTACACAGCACGCTGGACCAAACCTTAAGGTCTGCACATTTCCAGCGCTGGATTTTTCACAGCTCAGATGCAAATGCTGTTTCCTAGCCCTCTCTCTCTGGAATTCATAACGAATTCATCAACTTGTAGTACCTAAGAGCCCTGTCTGACTGTATTTGGAAGACCTTAATTTGACTCCGGTAGGAGTTTAACAATATTAATAACTAATATTAACTGGATTCCTAACGGAGATGCTAGGACAATACCCTTTGATCACTGCATTAATCTGATGCAATTGTGTTTATATCAGCCTTGTTCATCCCATGTGTGCTTAGTGCCATCTTGGCATGAATATGAAATATGCAAATCTGGGGGCTACACGTTAATAGTGGGTCCATCTGGTAGGATCTTTTATTAAAGAGAAGTGTGAATGCAGTTGCCATGCAATACGCTCTTACACACAAAGACCATGAGGTACGAAAACAAGGGAAAACATCTCATGCTTCTGCCTTATTGGTATTTCACACTCATCGTTTCTGCGGCCGATTTTCAGGGTAATTTAGAAATTTTTGCAAAAAAAACCCAAAATTTGAGTGAAAAAGCCCCACAGTTAGCAATGACTGTGCGTATACACGCACGCACAGCTCTTCCTCTCTAGTGACAGACAGGATATTACTTTTCCACTGCATATGAAATTAATACCAGAAGCACAAGAAAAAGCCTGTAAATTCCAACCCTTAAAGCCTGCTCTGGATCTCAATTCTGCTGCTTAAGGCAACTCTAACCTGGAGGAGAACGATCTGTTCAAGCTACAAAGATAATCCAGAGCTGCTGAATTGAAAGTTGAGCCCAGACTTCAGCCTGGCCTTGAATATGGAGTCATAGCCCAGTGCCTCCATAGGATATGGATGAACTGCTGTGTGCTGCTATCTCACTTTTTCTGGAATAAACAACTCCTTCATCTCTACCCAAAAAGAAAAGCTCCTATGGCTCGTTGTTCTTGTGCACTGCCACTGCTGTGTCCTTAGCTTGTCTCTCCCGTGGATTTGTGCTGTTCCATGCTAATAGTTTGGGGGGAGTATGCTGTAATTTAACAGTTGGCAGGTCAAACCTCCGTGCCCTAGATATGCAAGTGCTGATTTGGATGTGGAGAAGAGGTGGTGTCCTGATGATATAAAGTCAAAGTATCCATCATGATGAGCGTTCTTAATCCAGGAATTGCCTTTTGTCCACCACCCTGAAGATATGGTGAGCTTTTGTCACCGTAGCTAGTCTCACACTCTCCCAGAAGGCTGGATTGAGCAATTGTGCCTTTATTCAAGGGCACTGAGATTCGAAGTACAAGGAGGGCCCATATTCTCCTCCTTGTTTCACAGATATTTGAGTAGGCAGCAGAGTAAGCAAGAAGAGAGGTTTTTTTCCCTATCTTCAATATGCAAATAGATCAGTGAGCTCAGCTCTCTATTCAACCCTTCCAACATACATGACACAGATGATTCTGTTCCCATTGTCAGACTAGAACTGGAGGCTTGATGACAAGAAAGTCACTGAGTTTCCATCTGCATAAAGCTGAGATGATGGCTGGGTAGGTAAAGTCACCTCACTGGAATATGTCAGCTCCAATGTCTACATCCACGATTTATGATTTGGGATTTGAAAAGCCAGTTAGACTTTAAGTTATTCCTGCACGATCAGCTCTTAGTGCTACTCGGTGTGGGCTCATTTGTATCCACCCAGGGACTGCCACCTTTTTCCCCAGTATAGGCACAGCTCCTGTAACCTGGCTAGAGCCAGCGAAATGACTCAAGTGAGTATTCAGCCAGCATGACTCAAGAAGTTAAGTGTTGAGATTGGTTATATATGTATTTATTAAGTTGCAGTGCTGCAAATAGCACATTAGCATAACTGGGTCAGTTATTTGGCAATAGGCACATGTGTGCCTGGGAGGGGAGCATGTGCATGTGTCTGCTGGTTTTGTGCTGCTGAACACATCACCTGCTTGGAAAAGATTAAATGTGTTTATTCCAGTGCTAAGGAAAGAGGGGAAAAAAGAACAAGTCAACCTTCCATAGCTAGCTGATTATGCATTTTCCACATCAAATTGTCAGCGTTTATTCAATTACTTCACTCATTACAAGTGTGTTCTTCAACCACTAACCTAAAAACCCTCCCTGCTGCTGTCAGCTCCATTAAAAACGACACCTTCCTTCCTCGGGTTAAAATGCATCTGTGAAAGGTGTGTCCTCCCAGCGTGAGGCTGCCGAGGAACCACAGCCCTGCACTGGGAGGGAACTCCTCTCCCCATCGCCCCGAGAGAGCACAGGAGAACAATGCTGGGGCTGATGCCCCTGGGTTGAGGGGAGCCCTCCCTGGGGTGGCAGGAGTGGTTTCTAAAGCACAGACGCTCTCCCAGGCAGGGATTAGAGGAATTCGCAGGGCTCTGTCAAGGATACAGAGATCCCCAGAGCCAAACTCGTACACTCTCAAACGCTTCCATTTTAATAGTAACTTAAAAGGAAAGTTCCCCTTCTGAGGGGTTTTTAATTATAGATCCCTCCTTTAAATGCTCCTCCTGGTTTTATCCATACGTACTCCCCCACAGCTGGTAAAGACAAGGAAAGCTCTACCTCCCCCAAAATCAAATAAATCTTAAATGCTTCCTGAGCTGATTCACTTGGCTAAGCTCTGATTTGATATATGAAGCAAAAGACAAGGCAAAAGACAAGGCAACAGAAAGCAGCACTATTTTCCCTGTGTCAAGGTGAAGTTCTTCCCATTACCCAGCCCATCTCTGCTGGGGTTAATGTACATCAAGAATATTTAAATGATCAAAGTTTTTCAGCAAAGACAGTGATGGGTTGTTTTTTTTTGACTTGTCATGCTTGTTTTCCTTACAAAGGCACTGACCTGCTGTAGTTAAGACTTGCAGTTTGGCACGCAGGAGCATTTTGCCAAGCGTTGTCTCCCTACCAAAACAGCCGCCTCATGTTTCTCTGCACAACAACCTTTCTTAGCCTAAAATGCTTTGCATCCTATTTCCTTGATCTGGCTAAGTGCTTGCATGCTGAAAATCCCACCCTCCCTCCAGCTGTCCTTCTGGCAGGAAAGAGACAGCATCTCCTCTCCAGAGAGTACAGTCACTGCTCCTTTGGTTATCTAATCAGGGAGGGCAACATCCACCCAGGGCCCTGCAAAACCCTCCGAGCTGCAGAAAATGCATCTGAGGTCTTGTGAGGGAGGGTGGGAGGCAGGCAGCCGGGGGAAGCCTCCCCTCCCGGAGCAGATGCTCTCTGCCATCTCCCCAGCAGCTTTCACAGAGAAGAAAAAAAGAAGTAGAATACTCCAGGGACTGAAGCACTGGGCTCCTCCCTCTCCTGCTCACTGGGGTGTGTGTGCCCAAGAGCAGGGGACCAGTAGCACCTGCTCGTCTGGCCCTGAGGCGAGAGCAGCAGTGTGCAGGGAGGGCAAGAAAAGAAATATCCCCCACCCACCCTCCTGGGCTGCCTGTACTGAAGCTGTCTGTTGCTCAGTTTCTCAGGCTTTGTGTGGGTTTCCCAGCATTTCTCTTAACTATGAAATATTATGTCTCTCTTCCTTCTAAAAGTCAGGGATTTTGTCTTTGCACCAAGCACAAGGAACTGAGAAGCACAAGCCTTCCTGTTCTGATCAAGCTGGAAGCTTTCTTCATGTCCAGCTTGCTGAGAACAAAAGGACAGTACAAGGGTGGCGAGATGAAACAAATCCCCCCCAGTAAGTTCAAGCAGCCTTCCCCTCCGTCATCCCTAAAACAAAAAGCACCTTTAATTTCCCTCCTTCTTCTCTGCAAACTTCTCCCTGGAGGTCCCAGCAGGCTGGAGAAATCCACAGCTGGAACAAGGGGTCAGGCTGAGCCGTGCTTGTCAAATATTACCTTGTGAAGGGGTCTCTCTCCTGCTCCTGTGCTGGGAGCACAATTATGAGCCTTGTGTTTCCATCTAATAAAATGCTTACTCACTTGCAGTAGACACTTTGACATCCTTGGCTGCACGTGGCTAGGTAAGGACTATAAAAAGCCCATATTGCTATTACAGGTGAGACAGCGATACGTATCCTCAAATGCAAGATCCTTTATAAGCCTGGTTATTATTCTGGCAGGGATCTTGGATCTCTCTCCACGGACTCAACTCAAGTGTTCGCAAGCACCTCGCCAGCGCCAACGGGGACTGCCGAGGTGTCACGTTTACCTTCTGTTCTTTCAGTAGATCCTCTATCATCCCAAGTTGGGAAAACACTTCCCTCTTCTCCCGCGCATGTCAAAAGCACCCTTTGCCATTTAGATGTAGGGAGCCAAATATAGCCAGAGTATAAACAGGTGCGCGCCCGCATATGTCAATAGAATTACACCTGCTTGTAATGGGTTTACATTTGGCCCTTCAGCCCCGGGGATCCCACTGGGAGCAGAGGCTGTATTAAATATTAAGGGCCGTATTCTCCACCCCTGCCTACGCCGTCGTAATTAAATCTCAGCACAGACCCATCGATTTTCAACCGCGCTCTCCTGGTGTGAGAAGGTGGCTCTCAGGGTGCAGGAGGGCGCAGAGCCGGCCCCTCGAGGAAGAGCATGTCCCTCATGCTCCTCACAGAAATTTCACCCAGAAGGAGATGATACCGAGCAGTAAATATTTGCCAAATGAACTTGGGTGAAAAAAGGCAAATGGTCTAAAATGAAACATTTGCTGCAACTCTTCCCCATTCCTTCCCGGCCATGACAGCACTGCCGGCTGCTTCAGTCGCATCCTTTCGGCTCCCGTGTCCGAGAGCCACAGGCGAGCTCTCTCCTTCCAGCAGAAGGACCCTGGGAGCCAGACCTCTTTACCCCAGGAGCAGAAGCAGCACAATATCCCATCCTCCGCGCCCGTTCCTGGATCTCCTGAATCACTGCTAACCTTGGACAAGCCCCGCAGCTGCCGCCAGCCTCTCCGGGGTGTTTCGCCCGTTAGTTAATTCTGGTGATTTGCCTGGAGCAGCGTCTTTTCCCTGTGTCTATACAAGTATTACTGCCAGCTTCTGATCTTTTGAGCTTGCAGGGCTGAGAAAAACGACTTTGGTTTTTCTTTAAATGCCATGTAGTTTAGAAGTGTGACGACTCATACTGTGCTGTTATTCTTTCCAATTGAAACCTAATGATGCGTGCATATCACTTAACTCTGATGTCAATAATCAGCACACGACTTGGTCTTTGCCATGGCTATTAGGGGGAATGAAAATGAAATACCAACTCCTTTTTATCCTGTTACGGTACCATAATAACTAATAAAGGAGTAATAAGTGAGACATGGGGAATTTCCAGGGGAGTCGTTACTACAGAGAAGACCTAAAGGCACAAAGTGAAATCCAGGAATATTAGCCAGCCCTGCATTCCCAGCCAGAGATTCTCACTTAAGTAATACTGCTGCAGTAAAACAAGTGTTTACAGGAAAAAAATTACTACATGGGAAGCATCAGTTAGCACCCTGACCAGAGGAATGGAGATTGAGCCAGAATTAAAGACAGCCTTGCTGGTAAAGACCACGCTGTGCATCAGTGTAACATTTAGGCTGGGCCACAGTCAAGATACACGCCAGCATTTCATAAATCTCACTTACGCTCCAGTATACGGGAAGCATTTCCCAGAAGAGCTCTAAATCACTCCTACCCAGTCACAGGATGGATTGTACGTTTTCCAGGGACTTTTGGATGGGAGAGGCCATGCCGAGGCCTCAGAGCAGGGGGCCAAAGGAAATCATGTGACAAAATACTAAGTAAATGAGATTGCAAACCACGTGCAAGCTGGACAATGCACTTTCTGGCTTAGAAATTATTGAATTCTTGGTTAGAAAGGCACAGTCAGTTTCTGGTGGTCATGTAGCCAGAGGACAGTGAGGACTCTGGTTTTCCTCCCCATAAATGAATTGTCATTTCTGCATGTGCATGTCAGATACTTGTGCTGCTTAGGAATGATCCTGTCCCCAGCAGCTGCCCAGTAGAGGGAAAACCTGGACCTTTACCTGCCACAGTTTTATCTGTCCTGTCCGTACCTGGAACTTCCTCTGCCCCTCAGTGTGGGTGTAGGAATGCTGACCTAAGCAACATCCATAGCTTCTGCATCCCTGCACATTAATCCCCTGCTTTACCAAAAAAATCCCCCTCTTTGGTTCAATCCCAAAACACATTCCCACCATTATCAAAGAATTTCCCAGCCATCTGATTTCCCCATCTCTGAGTTTCTGCTTTGTTTATCCTATTAATTCCAACCACCCCCTCTTCCCCCAACACACACACGCAGCCTCGTTTACGGCATCTTCGCCAGCAAAAGCCTCCCCAAAATATTCAGGGCACACCAAGCGAGAACGTCCACGTGTGAGGAAACCCTCGTGACTCGAGCTCTCTTTCCTTTTTTTTTTTTTCCTTACTCAAGCGAACATGATCTCAGGATTTCTTTAATTTTTTTTAAAGTTATTATGATTTTTAAGCTCTTAAAGGAAATATATAAATAAATAAAGCAGCCAGCAAGGAGTGGCACTCCCGTTATCTAACCAGCGGCAGCGGGCTCTGCCCGGTAGCCGGGACATCGCGGATGCTGCAGCCGCGG